>LBNU01022268.1:162280-205676 GCA_014162995.1 Artemisia annua | reverse complement strand
GAAAACAATCCACAACAAAACAATCACCACAAGATCTATTTCCTGTATTTCCATATGACAATCCATCGGTAAACACTCCACCGGAAGTTATGTTTCCACCGGCAAATTATCCACCACAAAACCAACCCAATACATTTGGGTTAACTGATGAAGAACTGTACGAGCAAGATATGCAAGTCTTGCTACAGGTTCAAGCAGAAGAAGAACGTGAGGCAAGAGCTCGTGAGGCGCGAGCAAAAGCTAAACAGGATCGGAGAAACCGTCGAGCAGAATGGCGAATACAAATGGGATTACCCCGTGTGCCATCGAGTGAGGACGATTCGAGTGCCTCCTATTCGAATGACGAGGGCTATGTCACAGATTGAATCATTTTCTTGCTTCATAGTTTATTTTAATCGTAGGTTAATCATATGTTGTTTAATGTATTTCAATTCCATGTTTTATGTATGTTTAAAGTTTAAGTATTAATATAAGTTGTGTTTTATAAATGTTGTTTTAGTTATTAAATAAAATATTAGTTTTAGTTTAGGGTTGAATTTGAAAATAGTTGAGTTAAAGCTGAGTTATGAATGGGGGTGTTTTTTTGTGAGTTAAGGTGAAAGTGTTAAAGCTGATGTGGCAGTGTGTTAAGTTTTAACCCGGGTTACTGATGCAAGTGCTCTAAATGGAATACTTGAACATAAAAAACAACAAACGGGTAAACGGATGAAGTTTTTCTTTTCCAAGTTACCTGAGAAGGTGATCTCGAGACCATCTTTGACATTTCCCTGGACACACCTAAATGTACATTTACACACCTAACAAAGTTTAAACATTTAACTTCTTGTAAGAAAACAAATAACCCTACTACTAGACCATTTGATGATGGTTGACAATATAAAAAGTACATAAATTGTTTTTTCATTAATTTTAACTTTAACTTTAGTAAGTGAAAAATAAAATAAAGAAAAAGAAAGAAAGAGACACCAAAATTTGTAGACTGCATTAATACATAATCACTTAAAAGAAACAACTAGCATAATACCCGCCAGTGGCGGAACTTGAACATTAATTTTAGGGGGGGGCGAATTTATTTTGGGTGGGCCAAATCGTAGATTTATTTGTATTATCAACTAAATTACCCCTAAAACCTATAAAATTTACACTAGTCGTTGCAACTTTTGGGAGGGCCGGGACCCTCCCCTGCCCCTTAAAAGGTCCGCCCCTAATACCCGCACCACACGATCACGGGTTATCAAAAGGGTTATTACTAAAGCAATATAGAAGATTAACATTCTAAAAAGTAGTAAACTAAACGAATACCAGCACATAGTGACGATAAAGTATAGTAGCGTTAATTTGTTTGTGTATGTATTTTTATTTTATTTTATTTTTTCATGTGTAAGTGAAAGTGGAGAAACTTTGTGGATTAAATTGTAATTAAATATTTTAAATAATTAATAAATTGTATTGCATTTTATAAGTAAGGGGGTATTTTAGTCAAACAACATTATTCATTTTGTAAGTTTTAAAATTGAGTAAATTGCAAAAATCGTCCTTATGGTTTAGCGAAATTGCAGGTGCAATCCCAATCGTTTGGAACATGCAGAGACCGTCCTTATGAGAAACTTTAGTGTGCAAGTTTCGTCCCTGGACGAAATGAAATGACTAAACAGTCCTTGTCTTCCATATGAATCTTCCTTGTAAATTTTTAATCTTTAGATAAAATTGAAAAATATGAAGAACACAATAAATATTTCAATTCATTTCTTTAATTCTTCAACACATATCTAAAAATTGATGCCCAAAACGCTAAAATGTAACAAATAATTCTAAGTTTAACATCAAAACTGTTAACCAAAATTCATATATCATACACACAACAACAACAAACCTAATTTTTTTTATACAAACACCAACTAACACTACTTACAACCCTAACCCTAGTCACCACTGCATCCATCACCAACCACCTACTATCGGAAAACCTTCCTCGTCGTGGCTAGACAACCACCACCGCCACTATCAATACCCCCTCACCATACCCACCCGAACTCATTTCTTTATGAAAAAATCAAACGAATTAGGTTTAATTAAATTTATCTCTATTTAATGGGTCATGATTAGTTGTTTTAAGTTAGAGTGTTAGTTAATTAAAAGGTTACGTGTTTTTGGGGATGAGGTGAAGAATAAGGCTAAGTGGTGAGAAGATTGTGTATTGTAGAATTTAGAAAAGAGAATGTGTTTAGGGTTCTTTACATGTTGGTTGATGATTTTTGTTGTTGATGATGATGATTTTCAATGCTAAATCATTAACTTCATGTGTTATTAAAAGGTGATTATGTGGAGAGGTTTTGTGTGTGGTGAAATGCATGGGAATTATTTTCATGTTCTTTATTATATATAGAGAATAATAAGAATTCAAGGGGAAATCATTAGAAAACAAGGTAAGGGTAGTTTGGTCATTTCAGTTCATGTATGAACGAAACATGCATGCCAAAGTTCCTCACAGGGACAACCTATGCACTTTCAAAACGATCGAGATTGCACATGCAGTTTGGCCAAACCACAAGGATGATTTTTGCAATTCACTCTTTTTAAGTTTTTAAGCAATTAAGTTTAAACTTTGGCCATTTTTTTTATATGTAATAGTAATAACGATAGTTAATATAAGAGTACTTACCCATTATAAATCTTTACTCCGTTATTAAAATCCGTTATTAAAGGTTTTTTTTTTTTTCCCTTTTAGTTGAATAAAATTTCAAATACACTACACGAAAAAAATATTTAAGAAATGTTAAAATATAGGTTTTCATTTTTGAAAAGAAAGAGTCTCCAAATCAGACTCGTATTTTTAGCTCGAGCTTAGCTCGTGAAAAAATTCACTAGCTTTGGCTCAACTAATTCTTATGAAGCGTTAAATGCAGAAAAGCTAAAATTAAACTCGACTCGTTAAGCACACAAGGCTCGACCTCGACTATTTATTTTGGCTCGTTTATGCATAACTCTATGTATATACAATATACACGTGCATAATTTTAAGGCTCGTTTAGACTCGCGAATCTAATCGATCTTCATACATGAAACTCGGCCTCAAGCTCGGTTACTAAATAGACCGAAACTTAAAGTCAAGCTCAAGCTCGTTCAGCTCGGCTCGTACGAAGCTTTTCACGAACGACTCGGCTCATTCACACCCTTACACAAATGAAAAGAAGAATTTTGAAAAAAGAAAAAATAAAAATATACCATATTATCCTCACATCACAACCCTATCCTATAAACTCACATCCATCAAACAAAAATAAACAAAAACACATCACTGAAACACTTACCTAAAAAAAGAAAGAGAAAATGTCCTTCTCCACCACAACAATCAGTGACCTCCCTGACGTCATCCTTTCCAACATAATCGCCGCCATCTCCGACACCCGCAGCCGCAACGCCGCCAGCTTAGTTTCCCATAAATGGCTTTCTTTAGACAGGTCCACTCGTACCTCTTTAACCCTACGTGGCAACGCACGTGACCTTTTTATGCTCCCTTCATGTTTTAGACCTGTCACTCATCTAGACTTGTCTTTATTATCACCCTGGGGCCACCCGCTTTTGTCTGGTGGCCCTGCTACGCTTTTTGCGCAGCTTTTGAGGCAGATGTTTCCTAGTGTTTTGTCTCTAGTAATATATTCTAGGAACCCTAATGCTATTAGGGTTCTGGCCCCTCACTGGCCGCTGATCCGCCAGATTAAGTTAGTCAGATGGCATCAGCGGCCAGTGGTGGGCCCTGGAGATGATATTTCTCCGGTTTTTGAGAACTGTAGGGAATTAGTTGATTTAGATTTGTCGAGTTTTTATTGTTGGACTGATGATATTCCTATAGTGTTGAGAACTTATCCGTTGAGTGCGAGTAGGCTTACTTGTTTGAATCTTATGAACCCTTCGATAACGGATGGGTTTAAGGGTGAAGAAGTTGAGGAGATCACGAAATGTTGTCCGAATTTGAAGAAGTTTTATATTGTTTGTTTGTTTAATCCTAGGCTTCTTGGGTTTGTTGGAGATGAAACGCTAGGTTTGATTTCGGTTAATTGTCCTAAATTGTCGGTTTTGTGTCTTGCGGATCCGTTGGCTTTGGTGAATGCTAGAGCGGATCCGGAGGCGCAAGGTTTTAGTACGGATGATGCTAGTGTTACTGTTTCGACTTTGATTGAAATGTTTTCCGGGCTTCCGTTGTTGGAAGAGTTTATGTTTGATGTTTCTCATAATGTTAGAGATAGTGGCCCTGCTTTGGAGATATTGAACTCGAAGTGTTTGAAGTTGAAGTATTTGAAAATTGGGAATTTTCATGGGATTTCAATGCCGGTTGAGTCCAAGTTAGATGGGGTTGCGTTGTGTCAACGGCTTGAATCGTTGTCGNGTTGTTGGAAGAGTTTATGTTTGATGTTTCTCATAATGTTAGAGATAGTGGCCCTGCTTTGGAAATATTGAACTCGAAATGTTTGAAGTTGAAGTGTTTGAAAATTGGGAATTTTCATGGGATTTCAATGCCGGTTGAGTCCAAGTTAGATGGGGTTGCGTTGTGTCAACGGCTTGAATCGTTGTCGATCAGGAATGTAGCTGATTTGACTGATATGGGTTTGATTGCAATTGCTAGAGGGTGTTCTAAGCTGTCTAAGTTTGAAGTTCAAGGGTGTAAGCATATTACGGGTAGAGGACTGAGGACTTTTGTTTGTATTTTGAGTCGGACTTTGGTTGAAGTTAAGATCTCGTGTTGTATGAATTTAGGTGCAAAGTCATCTTTGAAAGCATTGGAGCCAATCCAGGGTCGGATACGTAAGCTTCATATTGACTGTATTTGGGAGGATTTTGACGAGTTAGATGATCTCCATGAGATTGAAACAGAAAATGATTTTGATGATGAGTTGGGTAATACGAGGAAAAAACAGAAACTTGATTTTGATTTGAATGATTCTAGCAATGGGTTTCAAGAAAAAACATGGGAAAAACTTGAGCATCTATCTCTTTGGTTTCCGGTTGGTGAGCTCTTGACACCGTTGTTATCATCAGGCCTCGAAAATTGTCCCAATTTGGAGGAGATTTTTATCAAAATTGAAGGTGATTGCAAGTACCTCCCAAAACCCGCACATAGGGAATTTGGGTTGACATCTTTAGTGTTATACCCTAAACTATCAAAGATGAAATTAGACTGCGGTGACACGACTGGTTATGCACATACTGCACCATCGGGTCACATGGATTTGAGCTTATGGGAACGGTTTTATTTGTTTGGGATCGGGGATTTGAGCCTAATTGAACTTGATTACTGGCCTCCACAAGATAAAGATGTTAACCAGAGGAGTTTGTCGTTACCTGCAGCGGGGTTGTTACAAGGGTGTCTTATGTTGAGGAAACTGTTTATTCATGGGACGGCTCATGAGCACTTTTTGATGTTTCTTTTGAGGATTCCAAATCTGAGAGATGTTCAGCTTAGAGAAGATTATTATCCAGCACCTGAGAACGATATGAGCACTGAGATGAGAGCAGATTCGTGTAGTCGATTTGAAGATGCATTGAATAGGCGTCAGATTGAGGACTGAATAGTAGATTTCTTGTATGAGTCTAGAATAAAATTTAATAGATACGCAAAATAAGGCGTTGAATGTAATACATGATTTACAAGTTCAATTATATTTCATTTTGTGTCATCAATATTTTGTTGTGTCAATTGTGTTGGCAGATGCACTAATTTTATTGTTCATGCTCGTGAGTTGAGATAATGAACTATCACAGGTAACCTGCTTGGTGTGTGCACGATATGACATTTTAGACATGTTTACTGGCTATCTATCTTGATAGGTCAAAGCAAAAAATTAGCTGAGAATAATGTCAAATGGGTCGAGAATCATTCGGTCTATGTTGATGTACACAGCTTCTGTGATTATTTTATTAAAAATATTATATTATCTTGTGATAGCAGTGTAACACTCGAGCACGTTTGTTATGGAAAAATCTCAAAATCGCAAAAAACTTTTCCTTGGCAACATGACTCGTTTTGACCATTTACTCATTTTTCACTTTGCCATCTCAATATTTTGCGACAACTCACAAAAACTAAGAACTTGAAGTAAACTTTCAGTGAGAAAGATAACAAGAGACATAATGAAGTCTTGAAAGAGTTTTGTGATTGAGAGAATTGTAATGGTAACCAGGGTTTTGCTCCAATTAAACTGGATTTATACAGAAGTCAAGAACTTGAGCCGATAAAAGTTTTGTAAAACCTCTCCTATGTCTTTTTTTCTTTTCTTTTTTGACTTATATATGATAGTCTCATTACAATCTATATGGATCAAGAAAGGGCATATTCGCAGTCCAGTAGACGAGTGAGAATGACTTCACAGCTTGGTCGCTCATGCGGTTCTGCCCAGCAATCTGCAAGAATAAGCACCCGTTAAATATAACACTGACAATCTCCACTTCAAGAAATTTATATTTACTTTTTGTTAAAAATAATAGAATTAGCAGGTGCAATTTAAATTCAGTTATGGGAAGAAAGAAAAGGCCAACCCGACCCACCCGGTTTTGACCTGGCCACAAGGCTTGTTGTCTTTTATTGTACCATGTGATGTGTGAGGTAACTTCGGTGGCATACAAATTACCTCCCAGAATTTATCCTCCCTAATAAACCCATTTCAAGTTTGTCACCCAACTCACCCTATTGGGCCTATTCTGTAACTGACAAAATTATTAACTGAATTCATTTTGATCCATAAGACTGAGCTTCAATATTAGTCAATTTAGTTGTATGAGAATAGTGAAGACATTCAATAACAGATAACACGAAGAACAGTTACCAGCAATTAGCCGGCCGAGTGGACCTTCAGGGATGTCCAATCGTGAACCTTCATTGGCGACAGAATATACGACCTGAGCACCATACCATTGAACATTAGGCTTCTTCGAGAACACATAAGACTGGTAAAATTTAATAACTTGCTTTCCACAAAAAAAAGCATACTTAATTTTGCTTCACAGATCATACACAATAATGACTTTTAACAAAGCTATCAGATAAAAAAATCCTGTTTTCACAACTGAAACATACACATGGGCAACGACTATGGCCAAATAACGTTTAAATGTGGCAAATTCAACCCGATTACTTATAAATGACTTGATTTGAATAATTTTTTATACTTCAAGAGTCAAACAACTCCACAGTTTCCCATAGTTTTTTAGGCATTAAACCAAATAAATCATTATATTCCAAAATAATNCCATCAACCCTACCCAGCAACCCTGTGTACCATAATGGTACCCATCAACCCTACCCAGCAAAGGTTTGATGCCTGTGAAATACCTCCACCCAATACCCAGCCATGCTGCGGAACGGATTCGAACTCGCGTCCTTTGTTTGGTTAAGACAGGATTGAAATACCTCCACACAGGTAACCTGCTTGGTGTGTGCACGGTATGACATTTTAGACATGTTTACTGGCTATCTATCTTGATAGGTCAAAGCAAAAATTTAGCTGAAAATAACATCAAGTGGGTCGAGAATCATTCGGTATATGTTGATGTACACAGCTTCTGTGATTATTTTATTAGAAAGATTATATTATCTTGTGCTAGCAGTCACATTCAACGCACCTTTGTTATGGAAAAATCTCAAAATCGCAAAAAAACTTTTCCTAGGCAACCTGACTCGTTTTGACCATTTACTCATTTTTCACTTTGCCACCTCAATATTTTGCGACAACTCACAAAAACTAAGAACTTGAAGTAAACTTTCAGTGAGAAAGATAACAAGAGACATAATGAAGTCTTGAAAGAGTTTTGTGATTGAGAGAATTGTAATGGTAACCAGGGTTTTGCTCCAATTAAACTGGATTTATACAGAAGTCAAGAACTCGAGCCGATAAAAGTTTTGTAAAACCTCTCCTATGTCTTTTTTTCTTTTCTTTTTTGACTTATATATGATAGTCTCATTACAATCTATATGGATCAAGAAAGGGCATATTCGCAGTCCAGTAGACGAGTGAGAATGACTTCACAGCTTGGTCGCTCGTGCGGTTCTGCCCAGCAATCTGCAAAGAATAAGCCCCCGTTAAATATAACACTGGCAATCTCCACTTCAAGAAATTTATATTTACTTTTTGTTAGAAATAATAGAATTAGCAGGTGCAATTTAAATTCAGCTATGGGAGGGAAAAAAACGCCAATCCGACCCACCCGGTTTTGACCTGGCCACAAGGCTTCTTGTCTTTTATTGTACCATGTGATGTGTTAGGTAACTTTGGTGGCATACAAATTACCTCCCAGAATTTATCCTCCCTAATAAACCCATTTCAAGTTGTCACCCAACTCACCCTATTGGGCTTATTCTGTAACCGACAAAATTATTAGCTGAATTCATTTTGATCCATAAGACTGAGCTTCAATATTAGTCAATTTAGTTGTATGAGAATAGTGAAGACATTCAATAACAGATAACACGAAGAACAGTTACCAGCAATTAGCCGGCCGAGTGGACCTTCAGGGATGTCCAATCGTGAACCTTCATTGGCGACAGAATATACAACCTGAGCACCATGCCATTGAACATTAGGCTTCTTTGAGAACACATAAGACTGGTAAAATTTAATAACTTGCTTTCCACAAAAGAGAGCATACTTAATTTTGCTTCACAGGTCATACACAATAATGATTTTTAACAAAGCTATCAGATAAAAAATCCTGTTTTCACAACTGAAACATACGCATGGGCAACGACTATGGCCAAATAACGTTTAAATGTGGCAAATTCAACCCGATTACTTGTAAATGACTTGATTCGAATAATTTTTTATACTTCAAGAGTCAAACAACTCCACAGTTTCCCCATAGTTTTTTAGGCATTAAACCAAATAATTCATTATATTCCAATATAAGATTTGGCAGTAATTCCTCATTTTGACCATAATCTGTTTTGACCTACCGGCCCTTTTGCCGGCTTTAATAACCTCCTTAAATGTCCATATATCATATATCTAATCAAAATTAAGCAACGAGTGGATGCAACTTACCCGGTCAGGCGGCAAACCTTCCCAGGGCCTACTGAGAGTGCACAACTCCCACATAATGACTCCAAGACTGAAAATATCACACTTTTCAGTGAAAGGTTCGTTTCTGATAAGTTCTGGAGCCATCCATTCAGGAGTGCCTGCTGATGAGGTGTCTTTCATAGGTGATTCAGTCATCATTCTTGAGAGCCCAAAATCGCATATTTTTACAGTCCAATGCCTATTCACCAGGCAATTTGCACTTTTTATATCACGATGAGCTATCTTCATTCGGTGTATGCACATCAACCCTCTTCATAACATGCAACAAGAAATACGAATAAGATGAAGTGAGGTCATATATTAAGTGGACACAGACTAAAATCCCATTTGTTTATCTTCTCCACATAAAACATTAAGAAGACAGCAATAAAATACCATATGATGACAGACTACTCTTGAAAGACATTTGAAAAGTCAATATAACTGACCAACCTGCATATATCACGAAGCATTTTAAGTCTTCTACGCCAGGTGAGTTTCTTCTTCTGACCACTTAAATGAATCAAGTAATACAATGATCCCATCTCCATATACTCAGTGACCATTGATAAGCGTGGAGGTCTGGTGCAGGCACCAAGAAACAGTATAACTGCACAATTCATCAAATTATATTTGTCAGTTTATTTTAAATTTTCTAAATTGCATCAACTTAGAGAACACACAGTCACAGAATCATGAGCAGTGTTTAAAACTCTAGGTACGAGTATATTTGCATCTTAAATACAGACAGTACCTTCTCCATTAAGGCTTTATTTGTAGTTAAACTGTCAAGAGTTAACATTGCTTGGTTGAGCAATTTGAGATTTTTATACAAGAATTATTCAAAAATCAAAACATAGAAAAAAGGTTGCAGTTTACCCATTTATTAGTTGGGTTATGATTTATCTGTATGACTGTATAGGGTCAAAAAGGAATAGCTAAACGTTTTCAACTGAGAAGGGAACGGATCAGATGGTTCAAAGTTCAAACATGTCCACCTAGGGGTGGCCTAGTGGCAAAAGGCTTGCGAATATCATCACTAAACTATGAGGTCTCAAGTTCAATTCCTGCCCTGAAGTGGCCACGCCAACCTCCTGAAAAGGGAGGGCTTTACCCACTTTAAGTCTGTGTGGCGGTGGGTTCAAACCCCGATGATTAGTCGGCCAAAAGGTCGGAAACCATGGTAACCCAAAAAAAGCTTCAAAATCTTAAAAGGGTTAGATTAAGCTGTTTAAATATTATTTTTGTAATCAAATTTTAACATGTTGTGTATTTTTAATGGTTCATAACCCGCCCTACCTGACACAACCTGTTTAAGCCGCAGTTACAAATTACCAATTCAGACCTTTTACCCAACCGGCCCAATTTCCACCTGTACGAAAATATATACGTAAAAAAGGAGAATTACATACCATTCGGATGTCGAAGACGGCTGTCAAAAACCACAAGGAAGAAAAGGAAGAGGAGTTAGACGAGTATAAATAAAATAAATGACTGTTAAAATCATCCACCGCAAATATACCTGAGAATAGATATTTCATTGCAAAAATCTTCCATGTTCTCAGCTGTTAGATCTTGTTCCAAAAAAACTTTTATTGCTACCTCTGTTCCATTCCAAATGCCACGGAAAACTTCCCCAAAAAATCCTGAATACAAGAACCTTAAGTATGTAAACAGATAATGTATAAAGTTGTGTACATGTGTATGCATGTAGGTATCCTGGACATGAGATTATATACAGCTAGTCTAGCAGCAGGATTGAAGTCCGCTCATTACAATTGGCAGGTTGTGTAACAGGTAAAAACGAGTAATTCTTGCACGGGTCAGGTTTCCAGAAGTTAAACTTTTGTCCAAATTCTTAAAATACGAAATTAAAATAAAAGGTTATGATAATATATGGATATTAATCTAACTTTACTTTAGCATACGTGATTTAGGAGGTCGTATTGCTGTATGCATTTAAAAACAGTTTGGGCAAATTTTGGCCCGTTCAACCCATTTGACCCTTTCACTCTCAAACTGAATTTTTGTTGTAGCTCATTTGACCCGCTAGAGATAAGACATAAACCAAAATTAATCCATTCATAAGCAAATGGATTGCAATTGCAACATCTAGTGGGAATTTTTGGAGGATATTTAGGGTGCGTTTAGTTGGAGAAAAAATTCCCTTATTTTCTATCTCTAGTTTTGTAAAAATTTAGAAGGGAAATTTATCTCCACAAAACACTTGAAAATATAAAAAACGTGTTTAGTTGATGTTTGTATTTTCTATTTTGAAAAAGGAGGGGGAAGGTTGTGGGTTACAAAAGAAAACAACGAAAACAATTAAAATTTATTTTGTAATTTTTCTTGTTAAGTTAGTAAATATGGGACTTTGTGTTTTGCAAAACATTTTGTTGGAAAACGCTTATTTGAACGCGATCTTTGTTTTCCTTGTTTTTTACAAAACATTTTGTGGAAAACAAAGGTGTTTTCACCCAACTAAACGTACCCTTATTGTCTGGAACTAGTTTTGAGAATGGCGAAGGAGCATCTTTATTTTCTGATATAAGATAGAATACATTCAACTTCGGAATGAGGAGAAATGATCAGAGAAGTAGAGAACACTTGATGTGAAAAGTGTATAACAAAACTAGCAGGATTCAAGTCCTAGGGACCCTAGTGATCTCACATCCCACAGACAATCCAAATCTGTGCCACCAAGCTTGGACGAATGAAAGAACTTTACTTAGAATGAGATACATGTATCATGTATGACAAAATAAATTTAGAACATGTTTCTTACCAATTCCGACTCGAGTGCCAACTGTAATTTCTGAGAAATCAATATTCCACTCTTGATAAGGCAATAGAGGCTTATTTTGGAACATGGGTGATTCTAGAATTTTGTTCCAAGTGGAGACTGTTTCATCACGAACCATGCCATCTGGAATACCAGGTCTCCCAGAAGCTGAATGTCTGTATTGATGAGGAGATGTAGGTAATGACATTGCCTTTTGTGAATTCAGATGTTCCCTTTGAAGTGAATACAAAGATGAGTCATCCACCTCCTACAACATCACATCATGTTATTAACCATAATAGAGTCAACAGTGGTTGAACACTACACAATACCAAAAATATATATATATAAAAAATAAAATAAAAAAAAAGTAAGAAAAGACAATATAAACATACTCCTAATTAGATGACGAATGCAATTATTAGATAGACCAAGACAGAATATGATTGCTAGGAACAACAAAGTACTATATATTTTATTATAAAAACCTAAGCAAAAACAAATATATTTTGTCCTATTTGTAATTATGAAAACAACTGAATATATAGACATAATCTCAGTTGCTATCTCATTAGTAATTACCATGAAAATTTGTTTTGATTCATGGTAACAATTTTATCATAAAAGTATAAAACTAATAGATGCATTTATTTAAGAAACAAGATAATGATAACACTCTAAATGGAAACTAAACTTCAACATTTATATTTGAAATTTATTGGGTGTATTATTTCCACCTGTATCGTGGAAATTATTATTGCAAAATTAGATAGATTAATGTACCTATGACAATAGATACAGAATTTCTATTAACACAGTCTACACACAAAAAATAAACAGAAACACATACATCTTTATTGATATCTGTATTCTGCAGCCTAGTCTCCACCTGTTCTCTCAATAGTCTATTCTGCTTTAATGTTTCATTCATTGCCCGTACAGCTCTGCATGTCATAGAAGAAAGAATCATCATGTCTGTTGCCTTCAAGAAACTGTCACTCCTTAAGCATGCTTTCATATCATTTTTTATTAGAAGAGAAGCACCATCCACAAGAGAAATTACAGATCTTGTAGGAAATCTTATAATTAAAAGGGATATCCGCATCTTTACTTTTTTAAGGTTGCTATGTATTCATTCATTGTTTGTTTTTTGAATAAAATAGGCTGGTCCAACACTGCTAATTTATCATATTTCGCCAACTTTATGTCCATGCAAATTTTAAAATGTAACACGTAATCAATATTTTTTCTTAATACACCTCTATTTATAAAACCAACAAAAATCCATGGTGTCTGTAACTAATTTTTTTCTTTTAACACTACGAAATTACATGTTTTGACCCATAACCCAACCCACCCACATATAATATACGATAGGAAATAAGTATGAGAAAAACCTTAGGTTAACAACATAAGTTCCCACTGGAAACGCCATTCACACCAACCTCCTGAAAAGGGAGGGCTTTACCCGGTTTAAGTCTGAGTGGCGGTGGGTTCAAACCCCGATGATTAGTCGGCCAAAAGGTCAGAAACCATGGTAACCCAAAAAAAGCTTCAAAATCTTAAAACGGTTAGATTAAGCTGTTTAAATATTATTTTTGTAATCAAATTTTAACATGTTATGTATTTTTAATGGTTCATAACCCGCCCAACCTGACACAACCTGTTTAAGCCGCAGTTACAAATTACCAATTCAGGCCTATAACCCAACCGGCCCAATTTGCACCTGTACCAAAATATATACGTAAAAAAGGAGAATTACATACCATTTGGATGTCGAAGACGGCTGTCAAAAACCACAAGGAAGAAAAGGAAGAGGAGTTAGACGAGTATAAATAAAATAAATGACTGTTAAAATCATCCACCGCAAATATACCTGAGAATAGATATTTCATTGCAGAAATCTTCCATGTTCTCAGCTGTTAGATCTTGTTCCAAAAAAACTTTTATTGCTACCTCTGTTCCATTCCAAATGCCACGGAAAACTTCACCAAAAAATCCTGAATACAATAACCTTAAGTATGTAAACAGATAATGTATAAAGTTGTGTACATGTGTATGCATGTAGGTATCCTGGACATGAGATTATATACAGCTAGTCTAGCAGCAGGATTGAAGTTCGCTCATTATAATGGTGGAAACAAGAGGTTGTACAATTGGCAGGTTGTGTAACAGGTCAAAACGAGTAATTCTTGCACGGGTCAGGTTTCCAGAAGTTAAACTTTTGTCCAAATTCTTAAATTACAAAATTAAAATAAAAGGTTATGATAATATATGGATATTAATCTAACTTTACTTTAGCATCCGTGATTTAGGAGGTCGTATTGCTGTATGCATTTAAAAACAGTTTGGGCAAATTTTGGCCCGTTCAACCCATTTGACCCTTTCACTCTCAACTGAATTTGTTTTGTAGCTCATTTGACCCGCTAGAGATAAGACATAAACCAAAATTAATCCATTCATAAGCAAATGGATTGCAATTGCAACATCTAGTGGGAATTTTTGGAGGATATTTAGGGTGCGTTTAGTTGGAGAAAAAATTCCCTTATTTTCTATCTCTAGTTTTGTAAAAATTTAGAAGGGAAATTTATCTCCACAAAACACTTGAAAATATAAAAAACGTGTTTAGTTGATGTTTGTATTTTCTATTTTGAAAAAGGAGGGGGAAGGTTGTGGGTTACAAAAGAAAACAACGAAAACAATTAAAATTTATTTTGTAATTTTTCTTGTTAAGTTAGTAAATATGGGACTTTGTGTTTTGCAAAACATTTTGTTGGAAAACGCTTATTTGAACGCGATCTTTGTTTTCCTTGTTTTTTACAAAACATTTTGTGGAAAACAAAGGTGTTTTCACCCAACTAAACGTACCCTTATTGTCTGGAACTAGTTTTGAGAATGGCGAAGGAGCATCTTTATTTTCTGATATAAGATAGAATACATTCAACTTCGGAATGAGGAGAAATGATCAGAGAAGTAGAGAAAACTTGATGTGAAAAGGGTATAACAAAACTAGCAGGATTCAAGTCCTAGGGACCCTAGTGATCTCACATCCCACAGAGTCACAGACAATCCAAATCTGTGCCGCCAAGCTTTGACGAATGAAAGAACTTTACTTAGAATGAGATGCATGTATCATGTATGACAAAATAAATTTAGAACATGTTTCTTACCAATTCCGACTCGAGTGCCAACTGTAATTTCTGAGAAATCAATATTCCACTCTTGATAAGGCAATAGAGGCTTATTTTGGAACATGGGTGATTCTAGAATTTTGTTCCAAGTGGAGACTGTTTCATCACGAACCATGCCATCTGGAATACCAGGTCTCCCAGAAGCTGAATGTCTGTATTGATGAGGAGATGTAGGTAATGACATTGCCTTTTGTGAATTCAGATGTTCCCTTTGAAGCGAATACAAAGATGAGTCATCCACCTCCTACAACATCACATCACATCACGTTATTAACCATAATAGAGTCAACAGTGGTTGAACACTACACAATACCAAAAATATATATATTAAAAATAAAAAATAAAATAAAAAAAGTAAGAAAAGACAATATAAACATACTCCTAATTAGATGAAGAATGCAATTATTAGATAGACCAAGACAGAATATGATTGCTAGGAACAACAAAGTACTATATTTTTTATTATAAAAACCTAATTAAAAACAAATATATTT
This sequence comes from Artemisia annua, assembly GCA_014162995.1. Lineage (NCBI taxonomy): Eukaryota > Viridiplantae > Streptophyta > Magnoliopsida > Asterales > Asteraceae > Artemisia > Artemisia annua. The sequence goes on along the minus strand of LBNU01022268.1, from coordinate 190,159 downwards.
TGTCCTATTTGTTAATTATGAAAACAACTGAATATATAGACATAATCTCAGTTGCTATCTCATTAGTAATTCCAAAACTATGAAAATTTGTTTTGATTCACGGTAACAATTTTATCATAAAAGTATAAAACTAATAGATGCATTTATTTAAGAAACAATATAATGATAACACTCTAAATGGAAACAAAACTTCAACATTTATATTTGAAATTTATTGGGTGTATTATTTCCACCTGTATCGTGGAAATTATTGTTGCAAAATTAGATAGATTAATGTACCTATGACGACAATAGATACAGAATGTAATATAATTTACCGGGTGGAATGCCCTTTACCCAAAAAAAAGACAATAGATACAGAATTTCTATCAACACAGTCTACACACAAAAAATAAACAGAAACACATACATCTTTATTGATATCTGTATTCTGCAGCCTAGTCTCCACCTGTTCTCTCAATAGTCTATTCTGCTTTAATGTTTCATTCATTGCCCGTACAGCTCTGCATGTCATAGAAGAAAGAATCATCATGTCTGTTGCCTTCAAGAAACTGTCACTCCTTAAGCATGCTTTCGTATCATTTTTTATTAGAAGAGAAGCACCATCCACAAGAGAAATTACAGATCTTGTAGGAAATCTTATAATTAAAAGGGATATCTGCATCTTTACTTTTTTAAGGTTCCTATGTATTCATTCATTGTTTGTTTTTTGAATAAAATAGGCTAGTCCAACACTGCTAATTTATCATATTTCGCCAACTTTATGTCCATGCAAATTTTAAAATGTAACAAGTAATCAATATTTTTTCTTAATACACCTCTATTTATAAAACCAACAAAAATCCATGGTGTCTCTGTAACTAATTTTTTCTTTTAACACTACGAAATTACATGTTTTGACCCATAACCCAACCCACCCACTTATAATATACGATAGGAAATAAGTATGAGAAAAACCTTAGGTTAACAACATAAGTTCCCAGCTAAAAATAAAAGACTACCAACCTCACGATGTCATCACCAATTTCTGGAGTAATGCTGATGCTTCTTCTTCGATTTCTACGATGTTCGGATGTTGATGTCCCGTCCGACCTGTAGAACCAACAATATTAGTACTGAAATTAGTTTATTGATTTAGAAAATCCTTGCTTTATTTTTTAAAACCATCACACAAGTGGTATTACATTCACTCTTACTTAGCACTCTTACTTAGGGTGAACATAAGAATTTGCCAAGTAGAACAATATTCTATAACAACCGCAGAGCAAGAAATTAACGTTTTTAGTTCATTGTTATATTGTGAAATTGGCATTGCTGACGACTTATATGCTGAGAACACTTACGACTACCTGACCTGCTACATAATCAGATTTGTTTAAATGTCATCTGTTGATTTATTTATTATTTCAAGTCTTCCGAAAGTTCTTTATCTAAATATACACCGCTACAGGTATTCAATCAACCAAATCAGTAGGATTCTACCACCTAAATTGACAATGTCTTGTGCAATAAAATCCTATTTGAATAGACATGTTGGTTTTCACATCTGAACCAAATTCCAAAGCTAGACCGGAATTTACTTAGCCATGCAAATTATTTTTTATGTCTTTCAAGTAGCCTTATTTTCAGAATACCAAAGTAGAATAGATACCTTTGAAGACACACTGAGGTACTTTATTTTTCTTATTTAATGTGAGTTCTGAACCTGTATGTTATGTGCACAGGAAGGGACTTCCAATAAAATATATTTCACAAAGAAACAGTAAGACATAAGAAGTTGGTGGTTCTTCCTTGGTAGTATGTCTACTCTACATATATGATATATCCATAAAAACACCAGAGGACAATCAAATCTTGCGTAATCTTTGGTTTTATAAAGTATCAGGTCTCTTGAACCATGCATCTACTGATCTACGGTTACACTTGGCAGAAAAGGGCATAATAACAAGTAGTTATTCCTAAGTAAAATGTCAAGATCTACCCAAAACTAAACTAGAGGACAATAAAGCCTTAGACAACTTTTGATGTACTATAGATGTAAGTCTCACCATGCAGTTTAGATAACAACTTGGTTGGTAAAGATATAATCATATGACAGCAGAATGCAACAACGATATAAGGAACTAACAAGCGTTAAAAAAACATAACAAGATGTCCAATTCATGTGAGATTATATAGCAGTTGTAAGAACCTTGAAGGACCAACTTCATCAGGATAGTCTCTAAATGATCTCCTATCACCACCAAGCATGGAACGACCACGTGCTCGGAAAGATGGATGCTCTGGACTGCAATATTCAAAACAGATACACAATAACTAAAGTAGTCTTGTAGATGCACTGCTTCCTTATCAAAATTAAATTTGGGTTTCACCTTTGGATTTTTTATACATCCTTCACTTAGGGGCATTACATGCACAGTATGCTTTAATGCACAAGTATATGCACTTGTAATTATCTCTTTACTAAAGATTATTATGCTTTACAGTTCTTAGCAGCCTATTAAAGCACAGAAAGATTTCAATAAACACTACTAGAAAGACTAAAATCAAGTTAACCACGCACAATATATACTTTTTTTCTTTGAATAAGGCAAGGATATGTTTGGCTCAAGGGATCTTTGTTTGCTATCCAAACTTTAATTTTTTATGAAAGCAAGTATGGATAAGAAGTTCAACCTACTAGTTCTACTTGGAGTTTGATAGCCAACTACTAACATCGCAGGCTTAAGGATGATGAAATAAGTGTGAAATAAGTATCACGTGACCTTAAACTAATCTTTACCAGGTTCTGAGTAGCAAGCATAAATCATTATCATAAATTAAATGATAAGGTGGTGTTTGCAACATTTTTTTTTAATGATCAGAAGCCTCATAACAAGTCTAAAAAAATTGTATAAGACCAGTCTCTTATCTAGGGCCAACTGTTGTATATCCTAGCATCTAAAACCACAACTCACACTGATTGGGTTGGTCTATGTTGGAAATGACCAAACATTGTATTTTTAGTGTTCCTTTGACTGGTATGCTATAAGCTTCTCAGCCTTCTTGATATCCTATTCCAACAATCCTTCTTAGCAAACTAGACTTACCATCATCACATCATGTTGTAGGAGTAATTATATTTGAAGCAGGCATGTAAAAGAAACATGTCTCATTACAAGATAATGGGTTGCAACTTTTTTGGGATATCATATTATTATGTCATTTCCAAATACAAAGCTTATCGCGTGAATGTAACTAATGCAAAGAAAATTTGAATTTTATTAAACTATAATATCATACAACTATGCTTATCGCTACATGTCGTTCACTAATTAAAAGAATTAGACACTGTAAGGTCGAGAGGCATCTTACCCATATGGACTATATAAAACCTTGTCTTTTATACAATCTATAAATAGAATGGCTTCCTAAATAATAAAAACACATCATTCCTTTATGTTTATTGTTTAGCTATTAAAAACGTGGAGATCATACAACCGTAAATGATGATAACTATCCTGCGCCAGAAAGAAAGGAAAAACCCATATGCATATTATACTATACTTAGTAGCCGATAATATCTTTCAGTTAAAGGTTGTCTATGATAACATAAAAAAAGGACCATAAAATATGGGAGCTGAAAGAAACCTTGAGCTTGCAGTCCTTGGTTCATTTATCACCTTCCGCCGACTCCTTCGCCAAAATGTGGCAGCAATATCAGGTTCACTATGGGATAAACTGATACATAGCGGACAATAAAATAAGAGCTATGAATACAAACTACAATAATTCATTAACCCCATTACAATTTAATAGATGAAAATAGACAGAGAACAAAGCATGATATCTCGATATTAAATAAACTTGTTAAAAACCTAAGATTATAGAAAAGAGTACCTCCATTTTCCATCAATAGACGAAGCAGAACGCATCATTTTACTCCTCAATGAAGGTCCAGGCACATTCAAAGATGATTCTAATCTCCGTTGGTGATGGAGATTGTCATCTTTCTCAGAACTGCAGGATTACATCAAGATAGATATAAACTTCTATAACTTCAGCAGCAGATAGAAAAATAAATAGAAATACATGAACATGCTAAAAGCATCCAACCTATCATTCTCAGTCCTCTCCGAAAACCCATATAGAGGGCTATTTGGTTCGAGTGGTTCATAAAGTATCAGGTCTCTTGAACCATGCATCTACTGATCTACGATTACACTTGGCAGAAAAGGGCATAATAACAAGTAATTATTCCTAAGTAAAATGTCAAGATCTACCCAAAACTAAACTAGAGGACAATAAAGCCTTAGACAACTTTTTGTGTACTATAGATGTAAGTCTCACCATGTAGTTTAGATAACAACTTGGTTGGTAAAGATATAATCATATGACAGCAGAATGCAACAACGATATAAGGAACTAACAAGCGTTAAAAAACATAACAAGATGTCCAATTCATGTGAGATTAAGAGTCAAGAATTTCGACAGCAGATATAGCAGTTGTAAGAACCTTGAAGGACCAACTTCATCAGGATAGTCTCTAAATGATCTCCTATCACCACCAAGCATGGAACGACCACGTGCTCGAAAAGATGGATGCTCTGGACTGCAATATTCAAAACAGATACACAATAACTAAAGTAGTCTTTACTAAAGTCTCAAAACTAGTATAAAACTGGAAAACCAAGTAGATGCACTGCCTCCTTATCAAAATTAAATTTGGGTTTCACCTTTGGATTTTTTATACATCCTTCACTTAGGGGCATTACATGCACAGTATGCTTTAATGCACAAGTATATGCCCTTGTAATTATCTCTTTACTAAAGATTATTATGCTTTACAGTTCTTTAGCAGCCTATTAAAGCACAGAAAGATTGCAATAAAGACTACTAGAAAGACTAAAATCAAGTTAACCACGCACAATATATACTTTTTTTCTTTGAATAAGGCAAGGATATGTTTGGCTCAAGGGATCTTTGTTTGCTATCCAAACTTTAATTTTTTATGAAAGCAAGTACGGATAAGAAGTTCAACCTACTAGTTCTACTTGGAGTTTGATATCCAACTACTAACGTCGCAGGCTTAAGGATGATGAAATAAGTGTGAAATAAGTATCATGTGACCTTAAACAAATCTTTACCAGGTTCTCAGTAGCAAGCATAAATCATTATCATAAATTAAATGATAAGGTGGTGTTTGCAACTCTTTTCTTTTTTTTTTTTTTTTTTTTTTTTTTTTTTTTTTTTTTTTTTTTTTTTTTTTTTTTTTTTTTTTAATTTTTTATTATTATTATTAGACCAGTCTCTTATCTAGGGCCAACTGTTGTATATCCTAGCATCTAAAACGACAACTCACGCTGATTGCCCCTTGCACCCTCATCTTGTTCAAGTCAAATAGGTTGGTCTATGTTGGAAATGACCAAACATTTTGTAAATGACCAGTCTCTTATCAAGGGCCAACTGTTGTATATCCTACCATCATCACATCATGTTGTAATTATATTTGAAGCAGGCATGTAAAAGAAACATGTCTCATTACAAGATAATGGGTTGCAACTTTTTTGGGATATCATATTATTATGTCATTTCCAAGTCATTTCCAAATACAAAGCTTATCGCGTGAATGTAACTAATGCAAAGAAAATTTGAATTTTATTAAACTATAATATCATACAACTATGCTTATCGCTACATGTCGTTCACTAATTAAAAGAACTAGACACTGTAAGGTCGAGAGGCATCTTACCCATATGGACTATATAAAACCTTGTCTTTTGTACAATCTATAAATAGAATGGCTTCCTAAATAATAAAAACACATCATTCCTTTATGTTTATTGTTTAGCTATTAAAAACGTGGAGATCATACAGCCGTAAATGATGATAACTATCCTGCGCCAGAAAGAAAGGAAAAACCCATATGCATATTATACTATACATAGTAGCGAATATTATCTTTCAGTGAAAGGTTGTCTATGATAACATAAAAAAAGGACCATAAAATAAGGGAGCTGAAAGAAACCTTGAGCTTGCAGTCCTTGGTTCATTTATCACCTTCCGCCGACTCCTTCGCCAAAATGTGGCAGCAATATCAGGTTCGCTATGGGATAAACTGATACATAGCGGAAAATAAAATAAGAGCTATGAATACAAACTACAATAATTCATTAACCCCATTACAATTTAATAGATGAAAATAGACAGAGAACAAAGCATGATATCTCGATATTAAATAAACTTATTAAAAACCTAAGATTATAGAAAAGAGTACCTCCATTTTCCATCAATAGACGAAGCAGAACGCATCATTTTACTCCTCAATGAAGGTCCAGGCACATTCAACGATGATTCTAATCTCCGTTGGTGATGGAGATTGTCATCTTTCTCAGAACTGCAGGATTACATCAAGATAGATATAAACTTCTATAACTTCAGCAGCAGATAGAAAAATTAATAGAAATACATGAACATGCTAAAAGCATCCAACCTATCATTCTCAGTCCTCTCCGAAAACCCATATAGAGGGCTATTTGGTTCGAGTGGCGAATCACATGAGTCATTTTCAGCAGAATCACTTTCTCCAGCTCCAGAAATATGGGTCATAAAAATAGCTTTTGTCGATTGGGGTATAAGTTGACCCGGAAATCTCATAAGATCGACCAGTAGTTCTACAGAATTCAGAACAACTACCGCAGACATATGCTTATATGAATCTATACACTCACCAACTCCTTCATCAGGTAAGCCCTGAAAATATTCAACCACGAAATTTGTAAGGAAAAGAGCTGCATACTTTCAGAATGTCACTATTTACTTGTATTCACATGGCAGAAACTATCAACTAAGGGGGTGTTCAGATTTAGGTTTAGGAACTGATTATCCCATTTATGACATGTACTTGCAATAATCAATTTTTTATTCTTGAATAAAGAAATTTAGCTTTTAACTATCTTCTTATTTAAACGTCATTCATAGAGAGTAAAATATATAAAACCTAATTACCTAATTTGAGACTTTTTACTCTCATGTCACAAGACGCGTTTCCTTTTTTAAAAAAACACCTAATTTGGTAATTTATGTATTGATTTCTTAAATAATCAGAACTTGTAACACCCAAACAGCATGGTATTAAACTTCAAAAGGCAGAGGCACATCCAAACACCATCTCCTATAACTCATTACGATAAAGCTGATTATTTGATTATATTTATACAAAATCACTATCAAATAGCTCCAAACACCCTAAGACCAAAGCATAAAGAGACTATCAGATATTATTATACATTAGTGGGAGTATAAAGGTTTAAAGAATTTAGTGCATCTTACCACTACCAGTCTACTTTCGAAACCTACAGTATCAGCAAGAACTTTAAACAGTATTGCACGAGGACGGCATGAACCATTTTTAATATGCCCCAGCAACTGGACACCTCGACTACCCGGCACCTGAGATGCATCATCATGTCCAGCTTTAACTGGGCTATCAAACTGTGGCCTCTTATAGAAATCTGACACCTGAAAAAAGAAATTACACGCAATGGATAATCAAAAACATGCACCTTTATAAGCAACAAACTAAGCTTTAAAATATAAAATATAACTTGAAAAATGAGAAACTCACACGTGCTAATATAACCCTTAAAGTCAGGGATTTGTGATAGTAGTTCTCAAAATCAAATAGAAAATAGTAATTCTTATACAATGTAATGTAGTTAAAACTTTATATATTAAACAACATAGATCAATACAAGATTTGAAGTTTCTTTTTCTAGCTCCTTGCTAGTTCAATAAAAGTTGCCGTTCAAAAAAAAATACAAGATTTGAAGTTGAAAGTGTTTTTAACTTTCGAACGTCAGTTCAGGCACTTATTATGGAATTGAGAGAGTAATAAGCATAGGTTAAGGTGCACCAAAGGTTGATTCAGTGTTAAAGAGTTCTCAAAAGGGACTCTCAAGCATTTTACTTACTTTCGTGCTACGTTCAGTTTGTTACCAGACATGCTAGGTGGTTAAACTGGAGCTGGTCTAATAGTTATTAAAACCCCGTGTGGTCTGTTTATATATGAATTAGGCCTATTGTTCAGCTAGAGAAGTAGCCAGCAAGAACCTTCATACTGTGGGCTGGAAATGAAGATGAGCGCAAATGGCCTATTTTTTTATATGAGCTCAAAAAAAAAAGCTTAATTAAAAGTGTAACCTAAAACTTACAGGGGTGACATCAGATTAGTAGTGCAACATTCTGCAATTATTATTTGACATCCAACTAAGCTTGTCTAATGAGTAAATGTCTATTCACATGACTAGTTATATCAATGGCATGTTAAAGTTAATAAAAATAAGCTACCATCAAGTAACCCAATTATTTATCAGATAACTAAACAAACAGATAGATTAGGCCTCCTAGAAGTCTCGATTATATTACACTCCTGTTTCAGTCAGCTTGCAGCTTTCTTTTAAAAATCCTGGTCGCCTAGGGGTATTAACTTACATGCAGTACCAATAATCTTCATGTAAAGCAATTCTACCAATAAACGGGAGCAAATTTAATTCAATCAACACAAACTACAAGACAAAGCAATATCCAGGACTCACCAATCCAGCAATCTTTTTAATAATGGCCGCAGGATTTGAGTTCAGACCTTTCACTAGTGTGGAAATGAGCTGCTTTAGCATGGAAAGCTTCTTGTCTTTTTGGGAATCAACAAGAATGATATCGGCTCTCAAACCCTCAAGTTCCAAATTGTGAAGTTCCTCCAAAGTGGGAATATCATGAAAAAGATCTTTCAGCCTCTTATCCTGTACATAATACAGATCAATAGCTGCAAAGAAGCTACATCTAAAAGAACTCCCATCATTTCAAACAGGGAAAAAGAAGATGCCATATTTGGAACATGCGAACCAATCAACATTTACTTGATGCAATGGAACACTACGAATTGCCAAACAAATGAAATGGTGGTTCAGTTTTGGAACCTTGGAGCTAGCAGAGATAACGAGATCAAGAAACGAAGAATTTAATGTAAACAGCAAATCTTTTAGACATGAAATTACGTCAAATTCTTTAATCAAGGACTATATGTATCAGTGAAGCCTTCAAATTCATATTATGGTAACCAATCATCAAAAGTTGAGCTGTGGAGATTCTTATCAGTTATAATATACTGGCGAGACTTTTACGGGTTTACAAATTTGACAAGTGTAAGCTTTAGAATACTATTCAAATGTTATCTCCTATTCAAATAGGGTTCTTCAATTCACATTCTGGAATTGTAAAGGATGCATCTGCAACTGATGTAAAGTTCACTATTATCAATGAAAACATGTTTGCTACAAAGACCCTATAGTAGACGACATAAAGCCCAGAGTTTGTCACTCTAATTTCCGTGTGTCTCTTATTCAACATTAACTCAAATCCTTCACAACATAGTTGTCAAAAGCGAAAGCGATTGCAAAGCGCAAAGACCCAAAAAATCGCTATAGCGAAAAGCGCAAAAAAAGCGCGGGCTATAGAAAAAAAAAGCGCACGGTTGCAATAAACTTTGATTTTGATTCATTTTGTGTTTCTGGTTAGATTCTAGGGTTGTAATAAGATTCACACTGCATTCTAACACTATCCCACTAACTTAATTGGATTAAAACACTCACAATCAAAAAATCCCAAATCGTGCCATGAACCCTAATTTCCAACATCAAACCAAACGTGTTTCTGGGTATGATTCGATCCTTGTATCATGTTTATAACATGATTCCGACCAAAACCCACCCATTTAATCACTCATGAACCCTAATTGTCGCTTTAAATGATTGTGGGCTATTGCAAAGTGGGCCTAGCGATGTGGGCCCGCTATCGCCTCGTAGCGCGCTATAGCGCACGTAGCGCACGCTTTTGACAACTATGCTTCACAATATACAACATGCATGCTTCAACAGAAATTGTAATAGGTGGTATCCTAACAGAACTATAAAAGTTTAAATGCTTACATGGATGACCGAGTAGAAACCATTTGGAATAGGATCAGAAAGCACTCCAGTGCTCCAAAGGACCTGTGACGCTGATTGAGATTGAGAAAGAAGCCTATCATATGTGGTGGTGCTCATGGATCTTCTATGAGATGGACCTTCTTTCTTCGGTCCCAATGAAACAGATGCAAATTTATCACTAAATTCTGAAGGCCACCATGTATTACTAGAAGTCCCTTGCTCTGAGGTACCTAAATCGTCACGTGGTTCTTCTGTGTCCATCCAAAGATGAATCACATTACCAACTCAACCTTGTTTTCTTATTCAACAAAGGACCTTTTAAGCTCTGTATCACTCAAACAATTATTCAATTCGGCCCCGTACTTTAAAGACCATATGACCTGCAATAACAAACAAAGGGAGGCTAACATTCCATATAACTATATAGACACTTTGTGAAAAAGAATGTACAATAAAAATTCCTAATGGATACACACTTTGCTTCCTTGAGCCATATTATGTTGTAACAGAGTTGGAACAACCAAGGTGGGACTGTAATATCCGCATTTACACAAAAAATATACACTCTGCGGGAAACGAGTGTATGCTACCCCATATTGCTGAGAAATGGTGGAGTAATGTGGGAATATCATGAAAAAGATCTTTCAGCCTCTTATCCTGTACATAATACAGATCAATAGCTGCAAAGAAGCTACATCTAAAAGAACTCCCATCATTTCAAACAGGGAAAAAGAAGATGCCATATTTAGAACATGCGAACCAATCTACATTTACTTGATGCAATGGAACACTACGAATTGCCAAACAAATGAAATGGTGGTTCAGTTTTGGAACCTTGGAGCTAGCAGAGATAACGAGATCAAGAAACGAAGAATTTAAAGTAAACAGCAAATCTTTTAGACATGAAATTACGTCAAATTCTTTAATCAAGGACTATATGTATCAGTGAAGCCTTCAAATTCATATTATGGTAACCAATCATCAAAAGTTGAGCTGTGGAGATTCTTATCAGTTATAATATACTGGCGACACTTTTACGGGTTTACAAATTTGACAAGTGTAAGCTTTAGAATACTATTCAAATGTTATCTCCTATTCAAATAGGGTTCTTCAATTCACATTCTGGAATTGTAAAGGATGCATCTGCAACTGATGTAAAGTTCACTATTATAAATGAAAACATGTTTGCTACAAAGACCCTATAGTAGACGACATAAAGCCGAGAGTTTGTCACTCTAATTTCCGTGTGTCTCTTATTCAACATTAACTCAAATCCTTCACAATATACAACATGCATGCTTCAACTCTATAATTAGCATACATATGAAATTTATGAATACGGGGCTTCCAAAGGCATGAAATCCAGTACGCAAAAATTCAACAGAAATTGTAATAGGTGGTATCCTAACAGAACTATAAAAGTTTAAATGCTTACATGAATGACTGAGTAGAAACCATTTGGAATAGGATCAGAAAGCACTCCAGTGCTCCAAAGGACCTGTGACGCTGATTGAGATTGAGAAAGAAGCCTATCATATGTGGTGGTGCTCATGGATCTTCTATGAGATGGACCTTCTTTCTTCGGTCCCAATGAAACAGATGCAAATTTATCACTAAATTCTGAAGGCCACCATGTATTACTAGAAGTCCCTTGCTCTGAGGTACCTAAATCGTCACGTGGTTCTTCTGTGTCCATCCAAAGATGAATCACATTACCAACTCAACCTTGTTTTCTTATTCAACAAAGGACCTTTTAAGCTCTGTATTCACTCAAACAATTATTCAATTCGGCCCCGTACTTTAAAGACCATATGACCTGCAATAACAAACAAAGGGAGGCTAACATTCCATATAACTATATAGACACTTTGTGAAAAAGAAAGTACAATAAAAATTCCTAATGGATACACACTTTGCTTCCTTGAGCCATATTATGTTGTAACAGAGTTGGAACAACCAAGGTGGGACTGTAATATCCGCATTTACACAAAAAATATACACTCTGCGGGAAACGAGTGTATGCTACCCCATATTGCTGAGAAATGGTGGATNTAAATGCTTACATGAATGACTGAGTAGAAACCATTTGGAATAGGATCAGAAAGCACTCCAGTGCTCCAAAGGACCTGTGACGCTGATTGAGATTGAGAAAGAAGCCTATCATATGTGGTGGTGCTCATGGATCTTCTATGAGATGGACCTTCTTTCTTCGGTCCCAATGAAACAGATGCAAATTTATCACTAAATTCTGAAGGCCACCATGTATTACTAGAAGTCCCTTGCTCTGAGGTACCTAAATCGTCACGTGGTTCTTCTGTGTCCATCCAAAGATGAATCACATTACCAACTCAACCTTGTTTTCTTATTCAACAAAGGACCTTTTAAGCTCTGTATCACTCAAACAATTATTCAATTCGGCCCCGTACTTTAAAGACCATATGACCTGCAATAACAAACAAAGGGAGGCTAACATTCCATATAACTATATAGACACTTTGTGAAAAAGAAAGTACAATAAAAATTCCTAATGGATACACACTTTGCTTCCTTGAGCCATATTATGTTGTAACAGAGTTGGAACAACCAAGGTGGGACTGTAATATCCGCATTTACACAAAAAATATACACTCTGCGGGAAACGAGTGTATGCTACCCCATATTGCTGAGAAATGGTGGATACGATTATAAGCATATAACTTACTAGAAGGTTAATCTTATCACTATATAACGAACAAAAAGAAATAGTGTGATAAGGACGAGTGCACTGGTCCCAACAGCCTTCTATGGTAACAACTTATATTGGTCCTAACTACTAGCAACAACCACTACGGCAAGTGCCACGACAATGATAAAGGTTGAGTTCAGTAAGAATTTATATTCCACCCATCTCACAGATTCCAACCAAAGGTTCATAGGATCAAAAATTCATCGTTGCTGGATTTGATTGGTAACTAACTATAGCTTATTACAAAGAGGGCTGCAAACATATGCAATATTCATATATTAAAACATATGACAGTGAATTATTCATATCTATATCCCAAGCAAGCATTTTTGTCGAAATGTCCATCAAAATGTCGGCTGGTCAACTAAAAGAGATAAATCCCAACACGCTAGCTCGACCCAACTCAATAACGGCCTAACCCACAGGTGGAACAAAAAACAGAAATAACGTTTCAAGGATAATCACTAAAGGTTTTATTGCATCTTTATAGCATCTTTACATCACCACCTTGTACAAAATGATTTACACGTAACTGGGCATTTTGACCACTAAATAGGATAAAAACCTCTATTCAAGGATTAAACTGCAATCAAAACATCCAAAATCAGAAAAGCAAAATACAATTAGTCTTTTAATCCAAAGATTACTAATCTTACAAATTTCCCCGATAACTATTAACATTATAAAAGAAAAGACGTTATTTCTATAGCTTTATTTGCAGATCAATGGTGGGTAAGAATATATACATATAATTAGCCAAATGATTGACTTGTTCAAAAATAACTAACAAAAAGGAATAGTGCTATAACCAAAAGTGCTGTAAACCTACAACCTACTTAGTTAACCAAAGCTCGTAGTGGTCCTAACTACTAGCAACAACCACTACGGTAAGCACCACAACAACAATAACACCTAAAGTTCGGTGTAAGTTTTTATTCCACCTATCTCATTGATTCCAGTTCATCATTGGTATATTGATTGGTGAATAAGTGTAGCAGATTACAAAGAGGTGTGATACTCATATAACAAACATACGGTAAGTAAACTCTTAACAAACTATATCTCAACCACATGCATATATCTTGCTCGAAATGCGCGTGAAAATGTAGCATAATTGACCAAAAGAGTTAAGCCCTAGGTTTCAAGGATAATCACTACAGGTTCTGTTTTATTTATATAATATCACCGTATTGCACAATACGATCACACAAGTAATTACATTCAATGATTGGGCCTTTCAACGACATAATACGACAAAACATTTAATCAAGTATCAAATCACATTGAATTCATCAAGGATAAAAAACGCATAACTTAGCTAGATCTTAAATTCCAAAAAATTAATGAGCAATCATAAAAAAAAATATCTAAACCAGCCAACATAAATTTCGCTTGAAACGCATATCAAATATCATAATCACTACAATGTCTTTCCTATTCAATACACTGAAAAATAATTTTGCCCCATTCTAGAAACATTTTTTTGAATTTCCAATATTACCACGAACTTAAATTACTATTACTATTCACAAATATTAGACAAACGGTAAAACTGTCAATCTGACAAGTGAAGGCTCTAAGCCTCTAATAATTACAGTTTTCTTCTACAGTCTAAAAAATTTTGGGACACCTCGCATACAATCTTTCAATAATCACCACATTGCACATAACTACATTTTTCTTAAATTAATATTCACAAATCTCGAGAAAAGCATTAATTACTAACCAAACGGTAAAATGTGTAATAATTACACTTTCCTTAAATTACTATTCACACATATCTCAAATGAACCAATACTAATTATTACTGTTAAAAGGTAAAACTGTCATTCTGTCAAGTCAAATCAAAGACGTAACAATTCTACATTTTTTTCTTAAATTATAACAAAACCGCCATTCCGTCAAGTCAAAACCGTAATAACTACATTCGCCGCGTATCGCTTCGCAATAAATAATTCACCACATTACACAACAATCACACATTTAAACATCAACAACAAAAACAAAACCCTAACTAAACAATCAAAATAATCAGATCTTTATTTAAATCCAAACAACACTAGTAAATAAATAAATCAAGTGAAATAAAATTAAATTGATAACCTAAAATCAGAAATCAAGTGACTCACACTAGTAACAAAGAAACAATCAGAATTTGGATCGGAATAAAGTGAATCTGAGATTTGATTGGATTTGATTTTGATTAAAGAAATTGTAATTAGGGATTTGTGTGTGTGTGTGTGTGTGTGAGAGAGAGAGAGAGAGAGAGAGAGAGAGAGAGAGAGAGAGAAAACGTAGAGATTCAAACGATGAGACACAGAGAGACAAGGGACAGACAGAAAGAAAGAAAGAAGTTGTAGGAGTGAGGCGGGGGATGGATTCAATATTTACTTACTACTGTACGACTACTACTACTCACTGCTTTTTCATTTTTGTTAAAACAAAATCATTGTGTTTTTTTACTTTTGAGTAATAACAATTTTTTACTTTTAACAAACTAATTAATTAATGTTTACTTTAAAATTTGTAAAAATAATATTTAGTAGTGAATTGTTCTGAGTTTATTTTGGGAAAGAAAGAGAAAGATTTGATATTAAAAAAAAAAAAAANTGAAGAATAAAAACAATCAGATCTTTAAATCCAAATAACACTAGCAAATAAATAAATTAATCAAGTGAAATAAAATAAAATTGATAACCTAAAATCAGAAATCAAGTGACTCACACTAGTAACAAAGAAACAATCAGAATTTGGATCGGAATAAAGTGAATCTGAGATTTGATTGGATTTGATTTTGATTAAAGAAATTGTAATTAGGGATTTGTGTGTGTGTGTGTGTGTGTGAGAGAGAGAGAGAGAGAGAGAGAGAGAGAGAGAGAGAGAGAGAAAACGTAGAGATTCAAACGATGAGACACAGAGAGACAAGGGACAGACAGAAAGAAAGAAAGAAGTTGTAGGAGTGAGGCGGGGGATGGATTCAATATTTACTTACTACTGTACGACTACTACTACTCACTGCTTTTTCATTTTTGTTAAAACAAAATCATTGTGTTTTTTTACTTTTGAGTAATAACAATTTTTTACTTTTAACAAACTAATTAATTAATGTTTACTTTAAAATTTGTAAAAATAATATTTAGTAGTGAATTGTTCTGAGTTTATTTTGGGAAAGAAAGAGAAAGATTTGATATTAAAAAAAAAAAAAAAATCATGTTGTTTGAGGGTGCGTTTGGTATCCTACTATGAAAAAAGAAACGACTATTACTATCAAAGTAATTAAAGGTGTGTTTCTTTTTTTTCTTAGCTAAGGGTGTATGTGGGTCTTGGGTTGTTTCTTTTTTCCCCTTAGCTAAGGGATGTTATTTAATATTATTACTTTTTATATGGGACCCACAAAAATCCCTTAAATGGTCTATATCCACAAGGTTTAATTTATCATCTCCTCCTCATTAAGATGCTTATATTGAAGTGGGACCCTTATGAATCCTTAGCTAAGGAAAAAAAGAAACAACCCTACTATATAAGCATCTTAATGGGGAGGGGTTGATAAATTAAGCCTTGTGGATATAGATGGAACAAGGGAATTTTATGGGCCCTATCAAAAAAGTAATAATATTAAATTGCATCCCTTAACTAAGGAGAAAAAAGAAACACCCCCTAAAAGGTGTTTGTTTAAGATGAGGGGCCCACCACTATGGTAATGAATGATAGATATAATCCATACTCCATATACACCAACAGAGCTAGGTATGGATCTTTCATAGGTGAGTGACCCGCCACTACTATCAAACTCATACCCATTGTCATTAATAACAGCATACCAAACGCACCCTGAGTTTTTTAAGAAATGAAAGGAAAGTAAATGATAGTAAACTACATCAAAATTACTTTCTTAATCTTTTTCCTAAATTGAGAGATAAATTGAGATAAAATAGAGAGCGAAGATGATTTAAAGCCTTTTTTTCTTACATCCTCCTTCTTTTCTCTCTTTTTTTTCCACTCTTTATTTCTTTTTTTCCGTTTTATACGCGAGAACGTAGACGGAAGGAGTAAGAAAAAAGTTTTAATCATCTTCCTAATTTAAAGTATCTAATTTTTATTGGATAAATTAAATAGCCTCAATTTTACCTTTTAATAACATCACACATTTTGAATTAGGAATATGTAGAAAGATAAATCGTTCCTTTTTTAAATAGTAAAGTATAACGGCGAGTGCGTACACGGTTTTATAGTTGCGGATCTGCGGTTTAGTGTTTTGTGTAATGTTCATGCATACAAAAAAAATCTATTAAAATTTTGAAAGCTTTTAGATAAAAAGGTGCTATCAAAAAAATAACTCGATACAAAATGTATGCTTCAAAATGAAATGAAAGTTTTACCTTGCATAAAGAAAAATGATAAAAAAAAATGAAAAGACAGATGATATAAGATAATTTGACACAAATAACTATATTTAAAATGTATCAAATTAAATCAACATTGTAATTAAAGGTTATGTATAAAGACGATTGGTCAAACTAAAATTTTAAAAAATAATAATAATAATAATAACGTTTGAGTGTTCCAGAAAGAGAGCATCGTCAATGTCATTCGATCTTAGAGTGTGCCAGGTGGTAGTTTGTAGCATGTGAGGGAGACCGTGGCCAAATCATCCTCTCCTTTGTTAGATGTTGATGAGGAAGACATTGATCTGGGTGAGCGAAGTATTAAGCAGTGTAAGAGGAACATTTGTAGTGGCCTTTATTCTGTGACAGTCAGAGTTCCTTCATCTTCTAGTGTTGCTCCTTATAATGATGTTACTCTTGAAGACTTGAAGACTAAGCACCTTTTCAAGCATGCTCCCTCCTTGCCGCATATTCCTATTGATCATCATCACCTCATCGCATCTCCAACTGTGGTTCTAGACAGGATTAAGAGTTTTCCTCATGGCATGTCTTTGCGGACGGGGATGGGTTGCGTGCCTAACACCTAATGAATTACTTAAGTGGGGTTGTTGTTGCTATTTCTAATGAGCTAGTCTCCACTATCACCCAAGTGGTGAATCTCTTTCTTGATGGGAAATGTCCCAAGATGTTAGGTGAGTATATTGCTAGTCTTCTCTCACCTCACTGGTTAAGCTGGGTGGTGGTATTCGTCCTATATGGAGGCGTCTGGTTTCCATGGTTAGTGTTGTCATAATTGGTTATTCTTTGGATGGTTATTTAGATGATCTGTAATTTGGTGTTGGGGTGTCGGGAGGTGAGGCTATACTTCATGTCGTGAATCGTTTGATTGAGGATCATGGAAATGATGTTGGTCTTTTGATGTGGTTGGTGGATTTTAAAAATGCCTTCAATTTGGTAGATCGAGAGGTTATGTGGTATTTGTGAATTCACATACCTTTACTTTATCAAAAACGGACTCAAAAGACCAACAACGTATCATAAATGCCATATATATGCTTGTTTTTGTGTTTGTGCATGTGCAGGTAACAGATATGAGAAAAGGACAAAAAGAAAGACAAAACGGCTTTTCAAAAAATAAAAAAAGACAAAACGGACAAAAACGAGCACGGGATTGGAAAGAGCGTGAAAAGACGGAGCTGGGGATAATTTTTTACATTTTGGATCAAGCCTAAACCTAAAAATACCAAACCTAATCTCTAATGTTAAATCCATTACACCATTAGTCCAAAACCAATTGCACCGTTAGTCCTAAAATTACAAAGTTAGTCCTAAAACTAAATATTGTTAAATCCATTTTATACAAATCAACCCAGCCCAATCCTTTTCTAAAAACCAAAGCCCAAAACCAATAAACCCACAACCTGACCAAGCCCATTCCCTTTTACCCGAGTCAAACCCGGTCAACCCTTATAATTTACCCCAATCAAATAAACGCGCCAAAACTCGTTTTACTGTTCATCCTTCTTCCTCTTTTTACCCTGCCTTACACGTACCTCAATTAACCCCAATTAAATGAAATTTAACCCTTCTAGAAGGCTGACAAGTCATCCCTGACGTATTTTGTGTCCACGCTGGCGATCCTAAGGCGTGTGATTGGTCGAAACACCCTGGCACATGATCCAAGGGCTATGATTGGTGCTATGACAAAGCAATGATTGGATGGTGATGATTGAAAGAAAGAGACGCTCCTCAAGCTCTAAAATGATCCTTGGAAGGCTATAAATAGACCTCTTCACTCAACACACAAATCGGCTAATTTTGTTTAGTTTTTAGCTTATTTTACTAGCTTTTTGTTTTTAAAGTTCTTA
Source organism: Artemisia annua (assembly GCA_014162995.1). Lineage (NCBI taxonomy): Eukaryota > Viridiplantae > Streptophyta > Magnoliopsida > Asterales > Asteraceae > Artemisia > Artemisia annua. The sequence continues at coordinate 171,216 of LBNU01022268.1, read as the reverse complement.
ATTAAGTTGTATTTTCTATTTTCCAAATATTGTAACAGTTGAGATTATTAATAAAAGTTTAGTTTTCTTAAATTATTGTCAAATTTACTTTTAAGCTTTTAAAATGTTTGCTTTTGGTTAATAAGCTGTCAAATAAGCTCATATACTCTTATTGTTTAGTACTCAAACAAGCTTGTTAAAGCTTGTTTGAGCTTGTTGTTTTATTTAAAGCATTTTGGTTTAGTAATTTGGTTTTAAGGACAAAATAAGCTTAAATTGGATGATAAGCCATAAATGGAAGGGCTTATGGGTTTCACCAACTTATCAGTTGATAAGCTGGAGCTTGTAGAGTAGCTCCTCGAGCTTATTTAGTCCTTGTTTGAGCAAAGGACCAAGTGAGTACTACTTTTTACTTCATAGTTTAAATTCTGTCTTAGTCTTTAATATTTGCTTATTTCTGCTTATTATTTGCTTATCTATGTTTTACTTGCCTTTTATATGCTTGTTAGTAGTAGATCTATTTGTTTTAGTAGCTCATATCTGATGCAATGAATTGTAACCCTCGCAAAAGGTTTTACAATCCTCCAGGCAGTGTACCTGATCGTTGTAGTGTAGTATAGGTAAGTCCGGGGGATTAAACGTTCTCTAGGAGAATAGTGTCGTTAGGTTGAAGTGTATGTCGAATTAAGTCTAAAGGTGAGGGATGATTATTTTTGTATTTTTATGAAAGCAAATTAAAATATCGGGTTTTGAAAGAGTGGGCGAAATTAGTTGCTATCAAACTAACCCAAAAGCTACTTTTATAGAGCAAAAATTAAAATGACAAGAAAAGTAAAATTGTGAACTTCTTATGGTGAGAAAAAAGTGTTTACTTAGATGTCACTACTCCCTAGTTATCTTTTATTGAATTGTTGAATTGTCACATCGTTTGTTTTAGTTGAAGTGTTGTATTCCTTAATACCAGTCGTGGGGGCGTGCTAAATTCCCCAACTCTATGAATATTCACCTACAACCTTAAGTTAATTAAGCAATCATATGATTATAAACATCAACTAATGCACTAAATACAACGAGAAAAACCTATATTGCACGATATGGTTATGTTTTCTAAGACGTTCAAGCTAGTTACACAAAGGAAGTCAATCAGTTTTCTTAGCCTAATGTGAAACAATCAACTAAACAATAGACAACGCATCAATAATTAACAGGGTTCTAAATAGCGCGCTATAGCGGCACGCATAGCGAGAGGCGTGGCCTCCACGTTACGAAACAAGCCAAGGCGTCGTCTCTAGACGTAGCGTGCAATAAAGCGTGATAAGGCGTGATAAAGCGCGCTATAGCGCAAGGCGTGGCGCCTTTTTTTTGAAGTTTTTAAGATTTTTTTTAAAGAGATTTATTGGACTTGAGCTTATTTAAAAGTATTTATTCGGGCCTAGTAGATCCATAACTAAGTTTTAAGCCTATTAGCTAACTAATATTGACAACTCTATAAATATTTTTTGCCGCTTTTAATCACGCCTTAAAAACGTTATGACGCAACACCTCACGCTAAAGCTTGAGGCTTGGCTATGCCGCTACGCCACGCTTCACGCTATTATAACCTTGATAATTAATAACTAGGTTTAATTAGATCTAAGCAAACACAAGGGAATTTAAGTTAGCCAGTTTTCTTCCTCATTGTATTCTGCTTCTGTCTGATCACGAAGATGAGGTAGAATAGGAGGTGTACGTTTAGGATCTCCTTAGTCTTGAATTTGTCGTGGCTTAAAAGGTCCTTTCATAATACCTTTTTCAAGCATAGGAGAACGGTTCTCATTACCAGATGCATAAATGTCTTGTTGAGTCGACATCGTGTAAAAGTTAATTGATTCTGGGTTGATGATGTGTTATTCGTGTTTTAAAATTTCTAGACAAAGGATATTTCTCGAAAGCTTTAATTACTTAGAAGTTAAAGTTCTTGAAAGTTTAAAAGTTCTCGAAATTTTAGATTTTAGGTTGTTAGGTTCCTGTTCCTCAAAAGTCCAATAATTACTCGAAATGTTGGATTACTCGAAAATTGAAATTACTCGAAACTGCTAAATTACTCGAAAGTGCCAAATTAATCGAAAGTTTCTAAGTTACTCGAAAGTGGTCTAAGGTGATGAAAATTTCTCGAAATTGCCTTTTCAGGTTGAAAAGGTCCTTGCCTAAAAGATCTGAAAATTACTCGAAATTTCCCAAAATTACTCGAAACTGCCACGTCATTAAGTTAGTGGAATCTCAACTACCATAAAGTTCTCGACACTGCTACCTAGGATTACTCGAAATTAATTTTTCTCGAAAGAACTAAATTACTCGAAATTCCTAAGTTTTTCGAAACTGCCACGTCACTAAGTTAGTTGAACCTCAACTATCAAGTACTGCCACGTAGATTTAAAGAAAATTTGAAGATTTCGAGAAAAATCAAAATAAGCAATTTTTCAAGAAAAAATGGAACAATAAACTTCGAAAAATCCTAAAATGGTGTTACTTTTGTGATTGTTTTTCGGTTTTCTTGGATGGATGACTAGGTAAACACTTATAATACCATAAAATCAAACCTTTAACAAGACTAACTGTTAAATCTAAGATTCGACGTAAGATAATATTCGAAAGTTCTACCCAGTTTTATACTACCTTCGAAAACTTCCCAAACACAAATCTAACCTGACTAATCTAACCAATAACTATTATATGACTCTGATGCCAATTGTAGGTACCCATATATGATCAACTTAAACACAAAATCTGGTGACTTGATGGTGGTAGTGTTGTTGTCGTGAAGTAGAGAGGACAGGAGAGGAAGAGAGAAAAGATAAGGTTTCTATTTCACACACATGACTTTCACTTACAAACACACACACACACACACACACACATATACAAGTCACACTTGTGTGTATTTATCCTCCCAACGCCTCAAGTAGATAGGTTTGGGCTTGGGTTTTGGTTCTTATGATTTGGACTAGGATACATCTATGTTAACTACATATGGCCTATTAGCTTATTTAATCCCCGTTAGCCCAAAATTAAACTATTACATATTATATAACAACGTTACATGGTTCCTAAACGTAGAATGACCATCACATCTATCTCTATAAGTAATGATAACAGTATACACACAAAATCGAGCCAGCGATCCAACAAAGTACATACATAAGTTACTGTATTAAAAGACGTGACAATGTTAACAATAGCAGTAATTGTGTTTCTTTTTTTAGAAGAAAAATTAGGATTCACATTTTGTTGAGGCAATATTATCAAGATCTCCTAATGTTTTAATGATGACAAATAAACGTACGAAACACATAAAATATCAAACGGTAGCCAAAATTCCCCGAAGCCCATACCTGCTCCTGGCTCGCGGGTGACGCGCCCAGCTTCGGGCGAAATTTGAAAGTCGGCTTTCCCCTTACCTGACAAAAGTGGATCTTTCAATACAGGTATGAATATGCTATGTGCTTAATTGAGAACACTCGAAACGAGTTTTGGGATTAGAGAGATCCAACTTTTAAAAGCACCCATTTACGGGAAAACGCCAACTCATGTTTTCTAACTATCGCCTCTAGCCAATGCTTTTCCAAACTTAGGGAGCTTACATATTTCACGTNGTATGAATATGCTATGTGCTTAATTGAGAACACTCGAAACGAGTTTTGGGATTAGAGAGATCCAACTTTTAAAAGCACCCATTTACGGGAAAACGCCAACTCATGTTTTCTAACTATCGCCTCTAGCCAATGCTTTTCCAAACTTAGGGAGCTTACATATTTCACGTAACATCATGTGAAAGCATCTATTTGGTCATATCCCGTGCTTACATCTTCTCTAAATACGTAACGAGTTTACTCCCTTATTGGTCAAACTAAGTCAAAGGTCACTTTGCGTAAACGCATCCTTTCCCACTTGGGTTATGCTTTAAACAAAGGCAAAGCACTTAACTTGTTTGAACCAAGGTATTAGTTGAGAACTTCGAGTCGTGGAAAGTCACGAGATATGAAACTATGGATTCTCGACGTTATGTTACTTGAACTTATAAGTAACCTATGAATTTCTCAACTCATAATCTTAATTGTCTAAACACTTTCTTTTTAATGACAATTAGATTATGTCTTAATTTCTAAATCTTATTTACAAAATGACAACTACACCAAATCTCCCACAATCCTTCCCAAAATCATTCCCAACATTCTCTTACAATATTCCCTTACACATTCCTTACAATGTGTACCTTTTGTCTCCCTCCATCTCACACACAATATTCACATACTCCCACACAATATTCTCCCAATCTACCAACTTCCCATACAATCCTTATACACACACTTATACACCTTGTTTACACACACTTGATTTCAAAATACACACACTACTCTCACAACCATCTCCTCTCTACACACACTAGCCAACTCACCATATCTTACCATATCCAACTCATATATTCTCTTACACAATCTCTTACACTCTTACATATTCCCTTACACACTTTACATCTCAACCATCCATTCCCTTACAACACATCTCAACCCTCCATATTCAACACATGAGAATTATTTGAAATCCAAACATAGGCTCCCTTTGATCCTAGCCATCCAATTCAAACAAAACCATCTCAACCATCCATCACATTCTTTCCCTACAAGCAAAGGAATATACCTTTGGAATATTCTATCTCTAACCCAACCATGGTTACCCTAACCTAACTATGGTTAGTTCTCTACACCTAACCTAACCATGGTTACTTTCTAACCCAACCTCACACACTCTTCCCTATGGAGGAATATCCCATGGCATATTCTCTTCTCTATTATGCCATGTGAGGAATACCATTTCTACCCCTACCAAATTACCCTTTCTACTCTTCTACCATTGGTATTTGGTTTTCTTATAAACACTTCACAAAACATTTTCCAAATTGGCTATTTGAGTTGGTAAACCTTAGATTGATTAATGTTAAGGTTTAGTGTGAAGTACAATTGGGGGTTTAGCAAGGATAGGTATTTACAAGGACCAACACCCAAGTCTTGGGAAAACTTGAGACAGAGTCTTGGCGCGCTGCCCGCGCGTTGACGCGCGGGTGACGCGCCGGCCTCGGTAAATTTTTCCCAAGTTTGGGTCTTGGCCTATAAATACCCCCCTTGCCTCTTGTATTCCTCACCCCTTGCCATTATTCTTTCTCTCTATATTCTTTCTCTCTAATCTCTCTAATTCTATCTTGTGTTCTTAGTTAAACACACTAACATCTTTGAAAGAACACATCTCCTTGCAAGGGAAGAATCACAAGAACTTAATCCACTCTTGTGATTGTGTCAAGGGTCTTCTTATCTATACCCTTTCTATTACAATCGAGTCTCTAGGTTAGGTTAGGGCTTGGTTGAACAAACACTTATTCATTCATTCAATTGTTTGTAAGGGAAGTCTTGTGTCTTGGTGACCAAGCCTAGATCATTGGGGATCTAGTTGGGGTTTGATACTTCCGGGTGGAAGTTTTGGTTGTGGTCTTGGTGACCAAAGGTTAAGTCGAATCACGAGATTCTTTAGGGTGGTTTCCGAGGGCGGAATACCGTGGGAGTAACTCCTTCTTTGTGAGCATCAATATTGTTGAATATTGGTGGAGTGAATTGTAACGGTTTATAGTCCACCGAAAGGATTATACTAGTTGAATAGTATCGTGTCGTGGATTCGCAACTGGACGTACGGATGGTCTAAACCCCCCATCCGGAACCAGTATATATCATGGTGTCTTTTACTCGCTTTATATACTTTGGATTGTGCTTGTGATAGTGGTAGTTCTCTTCTAGACCACTTGGTGTTCTTCTAGGCTTAAAGTTTTTAAACGTTCTAAAAGCCGAAGAAACCGTATTCCCCCCCCTCTACGGTTCTACAATTGGTATCAGAGCGGAATACTCAAGTTTTTGAGCGTTAAAGCCTTCCCGAGAAGTCGTTTTAAGTCAAAAACTTCTTTCCCAAAAATCTAAAATCCTAACTAAGATTTTTGGTAAAGTAGAGTATAGATCCATGGCTCAAGAGAACTATGTTGAGGGGTGTTCTATGCAAAGACCACCTTTGCTAGAAACCGATGGGTTTTGTTTTTGGAAAACCCGATTTGAGACCTATGTTAGGTCTAAAGATCTTGATTTGTGGGAAATCATCCAAAACGGCAACTTTGTGTTCATGGTGGAAGACCCCGAAACAAAATTGTTGGTGGGAAAGCCACATGCGGATCTTAAAGATGATGAGAGGAGAAAACTTGGCAAGAATGACGAAGCCAAGATGTTAATCTACAATGCTCTACCTCGAAAGGAGTTCAAGAGGGTCCATGTTTGTAAAACCGCCAAGGAGATTTGGCGTTCTCTCATCATCACTCACCAAGGAAACTCTCAAGTAAAGGATTGCAAGATCGATCTACTCATACAACAATATGAGAAGTTCTCGATCTCGGATGAGGAAACCATTGATAATGGTTACACAAGGTTCAATGCTATTATCACTAGCCTCACGGCTCTAGATCCTAGCTTCTATAACAAGAACCATGTGAGAAAGTTTCTTCGAGCACTTCCGGTAAAATGGAGGCCAAAGGTGACGGCCATAGAAGAAGCCAAGAATTTGGCGGAACTTCCTCTTGACGAGCTTATTGGGAATCTCAAGGTCTATGAAATGATCCTTGAGAATGACAAAGCTTGCACCAAAGACAAGAAGGAGAAGGTAAAGTCTTTGGCTCTCAAAGCTAAGGTCACAAAATGTCAAGCAAGTGAAGGAAGTGATGAAAAAGATGATGAAGATGATGCGCAGTAATAGAGTTGGAAACCAAGAGAATGATGGAAGGAACAACTTTGGTGGAAGTCGAGGTGGTGACAACGAAGTTGGTGAGAGCTCTAGACGCATGCAAGGATGCTATAACTGTGGTGAAAAGGGTCACTTCATGAATGAGTGTTCTAAGCCAAAAGCAAACAAGGCATTCGTGGGTGGAGCATGGAGTGATAGTGAAGATGATGATCAACCAACAAAGGAAGCTACTTGTCTCATGGCTCAAGAAAAACTTGAGGTACCCCTAAACACTTCTTCCTTTAATAATTTAGATATCAATGATTTGCAAGAGGAGAATGAGAATTTTAGAAAAACACTTGAGAAAACTCTTAATGAAAAACGCATCATTGAACAAGAACATAGTAAACTCAATAAGAAAGTTTATGAGCTTGAAAAGGAAGTCAAGAAACTAAATCATTGTAAAGAGGTAATTGAACCATGCAAAAGTTGTGAGTCACTCACACTTGAGGTTGACTCTTTAAAAGATAAAGTATCTAAACTTCAAAAGGAGTTTCTAAGTTTTTCAAAATTTAAGAAAAGTACAAATGATTTAGAAGAAATTATTGGTAGTCAAAAGAGGTCCCAAGATAAGGAAGGTCTTGGATTTTCAAAACAAGGAGAAATCACTTCCGTAAGTCTGACAAAACCAATAACATTTGTAAAGGATAAAGAAAACGAGATTCCAAAATTTTCCGAGGCTTACGCGCTGCACGACGCGTCAACGCGCCAGAAGCGCGCCAGTCCTCTGAGGGAAATTGGAGATTCGTCGAAAACTTTTATCAAACCAATTACTCCTCAAGCTCCTCTTCTAAACACTCGAGGTAACCAAGTTTCCGGTACAAAGAGAGAGAACCCAAAACAACTTTACAAGTTGGGCTATCATAATGGCCTTGGTTATACACAACCTCGAGTGAATACTAGACCACTTTTGCCTACACCCAATATGAGACCTACTAATCCATATAAACAAAGACCTTCACTTCAAAATTACCAAAGAAGAAATGATGAGTGTGTAAATACTCATCATTTTTGTAACATTTGAACTGCCAAAACATCCAAAAACACCCAATAATGCATCAAAATAGTGAAAATATTCCAAAAGTGTGTTTTATATGTTTCAGATGCAAAAAGATCAAAAACAGATAAAAAATAAAAGTCTGCATAATTGGTAGTTTCAGTCCCTCAACTATCAAGAATTGACAAAACTAGTCTCTAAGCATTTATTTTCAATAAAAAGTCACCAAAGGTCCTTTTGAAATCACAAATAATCATATTTAGTCCTTTGGTGGCAAGTTTGCAAAAATTACACAAATGGTCCTTCAAGTTTCAAAACTGGCAGAAATGGCCCCTAAGCAAAATATTTTGAATGAAAAAGTCATTTATGGTCCTTGGAAAGTAAAATTTATCACAAATGGTCCTTGGAATAAGAATGTGGTGAAATTACAAGTTTGGCCCCTCAACTTTGACAAATTGGCAAAACAAGTCCCTGAAGTTCAAAAAGTGAAAAATATCAAAAAGGACCTTGTACTATTCATCACTTGGCAAGTTTAGCCCTTGTAACATCTTTGGTCAAGTGGCAAAACACACCCCCTAAAAATCAGTAAATTACACTATTGGTCCTTGTGATAATATCTAAACCAAACGGACCACTCTTTATTAACCCAAACTAAAAATCCAAATCCAATAAACAAACACAAACCAAACCCAACACCCTACCCTTTTACCCCTTGGCCCATTTTACCTAAGCCAAAAATCCAAAACCCGATTATAATGAATCCCCAGTCAAACCCCGGTCAAGCCTCACCCCTTCCCACCAAAACCACCCCCTTTCACTGCAAAACCACCCCCGGTATTCCCCCCACCATCACCACTTGCAGGTCATTCAAACCGCCCAAACCCACCACCCACTACCCTACCCTACCCTGCACCCCTACCTACACCCTGACAGACCCCCAATTGGACCAATTGGCATTATCCAATTTTCCCGCCAAATCCATCCAATGGCTTAGATTGAATGGTACTAATCCAAAGGCCATGGTTATTGCTGGGAAATGCTCCTGGGACCCACAGAGCTCTACTTTATCACTATAAGAAGAAGAAGAGGGAGCAGAGACAGTTATTAGTGTAGC
>LBNU01022268.1:124982-149105 GCA_014162995.1 Artemisia annua | reverse complement strand
GGCGTCAGGTGTTAAATCCTCTGGCCCGTCATTTGAAAATTGATTTCCACTCTTTTGTCAAGGCTTTCTGACGGCGTCACCTTGTGACTTCTTATGCCGTCAGGTTATAAATCATCATCTTTTGAGACTTTGTCGTTTTCTTCATTTTTATGCTCCAAAAACGTCCGAATATGCATGTTTTCCAGAATTCCTCTCAAAAGTACCTAAAATGACAAAAGGAACGATTTAGGGCAATATTTGATCACATTTATACGAATTAGGGATTAAATGACCCCCTAAAAGCATAACACTTTTCGTCTCATCAATATACACCACATTTCCTATCACAATTCCCTCCCCCGTTTCATCTATATTTTCTAATGTAACTTTTTCCCATGCTCTAGGAAGAGCATCATAGATAAAACCAGTATTGTATACCCAAGGAACCATGTCCTTGTGTGGAGCCATGAATGTGATAGCTTCATATTCAGATTCGAATGGAATTTCTTCATTAGAAATCAAGTTTAATTGCTCTTTATCATAATAGAGTTTAATTCGATGCCCATTTACAAGGAAACTTCCACCTTGTTTGTCATAAAGTTCAACATAACCTGATGGAAATCCATGTTTCACTACATATGGTCCGAACCATATTGGCTTGAGTTTCGGAGCTTTAAACTTATATTTCATGTTGAAGAGTAGAACCTTATCTCCAGCTTTGAATTGTTTTCGAATTCTTAGCTTTCTATCGTGGTAAGCTTTGGTTCTTGCTTTGTATAGCTTAGAGTTTTCATAGGCTTGAAGTCTTAACTCATCGAGTTCATGCAGTTGCAAAAATCTCTTTTCTCCAGCTATTTTCAGATCAGGATTACAGCTTCTCAATGCCCAATAAGCACGGTGTTCAAGTTCGAACGGCAAATGACATGTTTTCCCATACAAAAGTCTGTACGGTGTTGTACCAATTGGTGTTTTATAAGCCGTACGAAATGCCCATAGAGTGTCGTCTAATTTCCTTGACCATACGGCAGGATTGTCCTTAACCATTTTTTCAAGTATTCTTTTTATAGCTCTATTTGTATTTTCAACTTGACCACTAGTTTGTGGGTGATAAGCTGTAGCAAAACGATGATGAACTCCATATCGTTTCATTACTTTCTCCATTTGTTTATTGCAGAAATGAGATCCTCTATCGCTTATTAAAGCTTTAGGAATTCCATAGCGAGCGAAAAGCTTTTTTAGAAAGTTAACAACAACTCGTGCATCGTTAGTAGGAAGAGCTTCAGCTTCTACCCATTTTGAAACATAATCGATTGCAACGAGGATATATATTTGTGTGATTTAGGGAAGGGTCCCATAAAATCAATTCCCCAAACATCGAATATTTCGCAGACTTGAATGCTCTTTTGAGGCATTTCATCTCTACGAGAAAGGTTACCGGACTTTTGGCACGCATCGCAGTTTTGAACGAGAGTATATGCTTCTTTGAAAATTGTGGGCCAATAAAATCCAGCATCAAAAACTTTTTTAGCTGTAGTGGAAGGACCATAATGTCCCCCAGTTGGGCCATGATGACATTCATCAAGAATTTTTCTTGTTTCGGCACCCGAAACACATCTTCGGATCATTCCATCCTTGCACATTTTGAAAAGATAAGGTTTCTCCCAATAGTAGTGTTTTAGTTCCGAAAAGAACTTACTACGTTGGTAGTGACTCATCCCTTTTTTAAGAATATCTCCTGCAAGATAATTTGCGTAATCTGCAAACCATGGTACTTCTTCATCATCATCTTTATCTATCGTCATGAGAGTTTCATCCGGAAAATAATCGTTAATTTCATTTTCTTTTAATTCTTCCAAATTTGGATTCTCTAGACGTGACAGATGATCGGCTGCAAGATTTTCTGCTCCTTTCTTATCTTTTATTTCGATGTCGAACTCTTGGAGTAGTAAAATCCATCTGATAAGACGCGGTTTTGCATCTTGTTTGGTAAACAGATATTTGAGTGCGGAATGATCTGTAAAAACTATCGTTTTTGAAAGCACGAGATAAGATCTGAATTTGTCGAATGCAAAAACTACGGCTAATAACTCCTTTTCTGTAACCGTATAGTTTTGTTGAGCATTGTTGAGTGTTTTACTAGCGAAGTATATAGGACGAAAATGTTTTCCTTCACGTTGTCCTAAAACAGCTCCCACAGCGAAATCGCTTGCATCACACATGAGTTCAAATGGTAGTGACCAATTAGGTGCAACCATAATTGGGGCACTAGTCAATTGACTTTTCAATGTTTCGAAAGCTTTAATGCAGTCAGCATTGAAATCAAAAACAGAATCCTTTTCTAAAAGTTTAGTCATAGGACGCGATATTTTCGAAAAATCTTTAATAAAACGGCGGTAAAAACCGGCATGTCCCAGAAAACTTCTAATGGCTTTAACGTTAGTTGGTGGTGGTATTTTGGTGATAACATCAATTTTCGCTTTGTCTACTTCCATTCCTGAACTTGATATTTTGTGTCCTAACACAATTCCTTCAATTTTCGCTCAGTCACCATGAAATGGCATTTTTCCCAATTAAGTACTAGATGTACAGCTTCACATCTCTCAAGCATTTTATCGAGATTGGAAAGACAAGTTTCAAAAGAATCACCAAAAACATAGAAGTCATCCATGAAAACTTCCATAGATGTCTCAAGCATGTCTTGAAATATTGCTATCATACACCTTTGAAAGGTAGCAGGTGCATTACATAGACCAAAGGGCATATGCCGATAAGCGTAGGTTCCAAAAGGACATGTAAATGTGGTTTTCTCTTGATCGGCTGGAATGATAGGAATTTGGAAATATCCCGAAAAAACATCAAGGAAGCAAAAGTATTTGTTCCCTGCTAATCTTTCGAGCATCTGATCCATGAATGGTAGAGGAAAATGATCTTTCCTGGTGGCTTTGTTAAGTTTTCTGTAATCAATACATACTCGCCATCCAGTGACAGTTCTAGTAGGAACTAATTCATTCCTTTCGTTGGTTACTACGGTCATTCCTCCTTTCTTCGGAACACAATGAACTGGACTCACCCATGGACTATCCTCGATAGGATAAATAATTTTTGCGTCAAGAAGTTTTATGATTTCCTTCTTAACCACTTCTTTCATATTTGGGTTGAGTCAACGTTGTCTTTCTACAACAGGTTTAGTACCTTTTTCGCAATTGATTTTGTGTTTGCAAAAATCTGGGCTAATCCCTGGAATGTCAGAAGTTTTCCACGCAAAAGCGCGTTTATGCTTCTTAAGAACAGAACTAGTCTTTCTTTTTGATTTGTTTCTAGTAACGAAGATATGACTACTGGAAGGAGTGAATTTCCTTCTAAGTAGGCGTATTCGAGATTATTGGGAAGAGGTTTGAGTTCCAAATCAGTGGGTGGTTCTTCTAGAGAAGATTTGATTTTCATTTGATCTTTTTCAGTGATATCCTCAAATTTCTCTTCTTTCTCCTCTTCTTCTTCTTCAAATTTTACTTCCATGAATTCCTCAAATTCTTTATCAGAATCTGTTTCACTGATCTTTTCAGAAGTAGTCATGAATGGTTTCGAATCGTCAAGTAATGCATCCAACTCTTCTTCAGTGACTTCATCAATTACATCGATGTTATAGCATGTGTCATCACTGGAATTTGGATATTTCATTGCTTTATCGTTTAAGAAAGTAATTCGATCTTCTCCTACTCCAAGATTGAGTTCTCTGCCTTTGACTTTGATCATGGCATCAGCGGTGTTTAAGAAAGGTCTTCCTAAGATTAAGGGTACTCGACTATCTTCCTCCATTTCTAAAATGACAAAATCCACAGGAAAGACAAATTTACCAACTTGAACAAGCATATTTTCGGCAACCCCAACATGATATTGGTATATTTGGTTGGCTAATCTTATACTCATTTTAGTAGGTTTCAATGTATTAATTGAAAGTTTAGAATACAACGAATAGGGCATCAAATTGATACTCGCACCTAGATCGGCTAAAGCATCGCATGTGATGTTATTTCTAGAAAACTTCCGGGATCTCCGAGTTTTGGTGGAATTTTGTTTTGAATGATAGCAGAGCATTCTTCATTGAGAACAGTAGCGGAAATTTGTTCCAACTTGTTTCGATTATTAAGAAGTTCTTTCAAAAATTTCCCATAATTGGGCATTCCAGCTAGAACATCAACGAGGGGTACGTTAATTCTAACTTCTTTGATCATCTCTATAAACTTCTTATTTCGCTCCTCTCTTTTCTCTTTTCTTAGGGCTTGTGGATATGGTATCTTTGGTGTGTAAGGTTTTATTGGTGGAACGGTATTTTCTTAGATTGGTGTTTCGGTTGGTTTTTCTTTAGCTACTTCTTCTTCAGCTTCTTCCTCTTCCTCATCTTGGTTGATAGGATTATCAATAGGAACAGGTGGTGGATCATATGAGAGACCACTTCGAGTGAATACAGCATTGATATGCTCATTTTTGGTTTGTGGTGGACGATAATTCTTATCGTTAGATCCAGATGGTTTAGGATTGGATTGGGTGTTACTTGGTAATGTACCAGGAACTCGAGAAGAAAATTGATCAGAAAGTCTACCAAATTTTTGTTCAAGATCCTGGATAGAAGCTTGATGATTCTTCTGTCCTTGCTCAACTTTGGTTTTGAGATTGAAAATTGAGATTTCACAAACTCGTTTGTGGCTCTTTGAGTAGTTACGAAATCTCGCATCATTTTTTCGAAATCAGATTCTTCCTTTTTATCGGAATTTGATTGGTTTGGATTGTCTATTCGGGGTTGAGAATCACGGTTGTTATCCCTTTGTTGGCGGTCTTGCCAATTTCCAGAACTTCTTCCGTAATAATTACCACGAAAACCTCCTCCTCGATATCCTCCTTGGATATAATTGGCTTCCCCTTCGTTGGGTCTATTCATAGGTTGGTCATCACACTCGGATGATGTGTGATTTCCTCCACAATTATTACAGCCATCTCGCATTTCTTTCATTTCTCCTTTTATATCTTTGTATTGCGAGTCGATTTTAGAAGTCAAGGCTTCTAGTTTCTCCATGAGTTTTGAATTTTCTGAACTTTTGGCAAAAGCAACGGTTTTTCGCATGGGTTTGGTTTTGGAATCTTTTGACCAATCGAGTTTAAGGAGCACTCGATCTTCAAGAAGTTGATATGCCTCGTTAGGAGTTTTGTAAAGAAAAATTCCTTCGGCATCAAGGATTGCTTGGGATGCTTCATCAAGACCATGATAAAAGATTTGGATTATGGTTCCTTTTCCTAAATTATGACCATGACAACTTCGAAGCAAATCTTTCATGCGAAGCCAAGCTTCAACAAGAGTTTCATTAGGATTTTGTGTGAAAGCACGAATTTCTCCCATTAATCTATCATACATGGCAGGTGGAAAGAATCGGCTTACAAAAGCTTGCCTCATCTCCTCCCAAGTGGTAATAGTTCCTGGGGTTAATTCGTTATACCAAACTTTGGCATCTCCGGCGAGTGATGATGGAAAAAGTATTGGTTTCTCCATAACGAAACATGCCACAAATTTCAATGAATTCGGCAATGTGTTTATGCGGATCGGCCCGCGAACGGCCATCAAATTGACGGTCTTTGATCATGGAAAGATGGTGACCTTTAACGGTAAAGTTTTCACCAAGGTTGGCAACAACAATAGCAGATCCAGGAGTGGGTGCTACGGTTCTATTGGCGGCCCACATGGGTTGATCATCAGCCATGGGTATTGGTATTGGTTTAAAAAGATCGGAAATTGGNNTTTGAGAGGAGTTACCATATCCTTCATTGAGCCTATCTCGTAAAGTAGATTGTAGATACCCTCATGGCGATGTTTGACAGCAACGTGAAATATACTTAGCCCGTTATCATCTACTTGCCATATTAGATCTGGTCTTCTGCGAATGAGCTCAAGTAAAAAGTTAGTATTGCCCACTTCTGCAGCAATAAACATAACCCGAGAAGAGTGTGTTTCAGCATGCATTTTTATCTCTGTTTCAGCACGGATTTTTTTAATATGGTTAGAAATGAGGTTTTGTAATCTCCGAGCTTTATCCTCGTCATTAACATCAGGATTGGCGAGCATCTTTTTGGTTTCATGATGTAATTTCACAATAAATTCTGAAATGAGCTTTTGTAATTCCAGAGCTTGACATTCGTCTGTTGTATTCTCTTTCTTGATTAAGCTCTGGGTTTCAGAATGCATGTCTACAACATATTTAGACACAAGATCTTTTAGTTTTGAAACTTTTTCTCTGCCTTCCATTATCGTTTGGGTTTTTTCACCCAAGTTGTCAAGATGAGAGACAATGAGTTGTTTTAGTTGTATAGTTTGAACGATCCTTCCAAAACCAGACTTAATCGAATCCCGTGGCCCTATAAGTATTCCATCCATAACATCCTTAGGCAATCTCACAATATCTTCACAAAGGATTTTCAGTAATGGTAGTGCGTCAATTGGATCATCTCGAGTGGACGAACTAAGACGGAGTAATTAATCATTATATGAAGTCTTATAAAAAGCATGCTTTATGGGGAAAGCTTTAACAAAACCTTTAGGGTAGAGTTTGATAAACCTCAAGCTGGTAAAAATTCTTCAATCTTTCTGTATTATTTGAATACATGTATGTGTTTATTCATAATATATAAGGTAGCTGTAATAATGTAAAGCATCTTTATATCGGTCGGAGTTAAACAAATGTACAACACGTTGCACATGTATGTGTCATAGACAACTAGGTGCGTGTGTTCGTCCGTGAGCAAAGATTAATGTGGCCCGGCGCCACCGCGCCACTAGCAACAATTTTGTATAATAAAATTATTAAAACTACTGTACTAAGTACTACTGTAACATTTATTAATTAACCATATAATTTTGATAAGATGAAATGAAATGCTGATGCCTAAGTAAGGATGTTTACCTGACTTGATGGTTCTTCTTATGATATTAGATTCTGTATCCGAAGATTTATTTTCATGGAATGCTTTATCAGATTCTGTATTCGAAGATTTCTTTTCATGGAATGATTCAGTCTTTCTAGCTAAAAGTCCAAGTATGTTCTCTCCAAGATACGGATACCTTTTCACTATTTTTATTGCAATATCTGGAAAATATATGAAAATTAGTTAATTAGGTTGGTCAAATAAACGACCAATCTCTGGTAAGTGAAAGTAAATGCTTACCAAACATGTCACTCTCCACACATTTCTCAACAAGCGAACTACGATCGTCATGAGTCCAAACATTAAACAATGAATTTTCATAAAGATACTCCGCCACATCCTTATGTCCAAATAACACGGCCGCATACAGTGGCATCATGTCTCCTCCACCACCACAGATCATGTCCAAGGTCGGATGCGCTTCCATCATAATCTTAACAGTTTCAATGTTTCCAGCAGCAGCTGCTAAATAGAGGGCGGTGCTGTGATTATTGTTTACAAGTTCCAAGTCCTCCTTTTCCATTTTTCCTACCAGATTTCTAACAAACTCATCCACCTTTTTTTTGGGAGCTTTTGCGGATGCCGCGATATGAAGTGCGGTTTCACCATTTTCGGAGATCCTACACCTTACCAAATCTGGGTTCTTATCCAAAATGGCTTCAGCGGCTTTCCAATCACATCTTATCGATGCTTCGTATAGAGGGAGATAAATTCTCAGGTATTTTCTTCTCTCTTTGAGGTCTTTTTCAACATTTGAATATTATTTTTGTATTAGTTAATAATGCAAATAGTTAGTATTAAATATGATCTAACATTTAGATATTGTTTTTGGAGTAAATTGCATAAATAGTTCATGTGGTATGTTTAAATTGCAGGATCGGTCTCTACCATTTCGAAAGTGCGAGCCCCTGTGAAGGACTTTTGGTTTAGTTTTGATCTCTGCTTCAAAGTTAAAGGACTAAATTACCCATGTCTTTTTTTCTCTAAAATATACACATGAATTTCAGTTTTTCTTTTAAGAAAAAATAATAGAACATTAAGAACACTACTAACACACCCTAAACTTAATCTGACAAAAGTTTGATGTGTAGTGTTCTTTATATTCTACTATTATTTTTTAGAAAATGATAACTTGAAATTCGAAGGTAAATTTAAGTGAAAGAGGACAAAGGTAATCTAGTCATTCAAGGAGGCAGAGACCAAAACCAAACCAAAAAATCTCCACAGGGACGGTACTTGCACATTGTAAATGATAGGTACCGAACCTATAATTTAAACATACCACATGGATGATTTATGCAATTTACTCTTATTTTCGCTAAGTGAAAGCATTAATATATGTCTAATATACAAACCTAGATATATGACAAGATCAAATATGAAAATTAAGAAAGATAAATTTGCAAAAACATGCCTTAAGTGATCATACGGGGTAGTTGGATAGAGATGTTTTTATACATGTTTTAGATCAGTCCTGTATTTTATATCTTGATATAATTGCCTTTTTGTTAAATCCAGATCAGTTTGGATTGACCAATCAAAATTCCAATTGATCCATTTCAAATTGAAACCAACATTTACGTTTGGATTTGTCTAACAAAAATGCCATGACATTTACTTTTACATTTATCAAAACAAAATTTTGAGTTTCGTCTGCGTAAAGATTCAAATATGCATCTTTCCCATTTTCACGTGCTATTTCTAAGATTCAAATATTAGTTGTGGTGATAAATATCAGTAACTGAATAAAGGACTAATATATAGGAACAATTACCAGCAAGATTTACACAATCAGCATCATACTTATCAATTTCAGAGGAATCCATCCGGATTACTGACGCCATCTGCAACATTAATAATAGTAAGTAATTATACCAAATATTTTCACCTTGCACAATGACTCGACTAAAGGTTACAACTGATAATGAATACCTTTTCTTAAGCGGGAGATTATAGTGAGAGGGATTATAATGTAATGTGTGATAGTGTGAGTGAAAACTGAAATGTGATTATTTGGAGATGAGTTCCATCACATTTATATGCAAACTTAATTTCCTAGGACATTTATTACTTTCAAAATTAGGTTTAGGTCTTTTCAAATTATACACATGTGTAGTTCTACCTCTACAGTTCAATTTTATATGTATCAACTCAAATAATTGTAACTTCTTCTAATTGCATTTTTTAATCAATGTAAATTATATTTTATTAAATAAGGGTATTGTTTTAGTAAATATCTCCATTTATATTTTGAATAATTCCAATTTCAGTAAGTAGGAAGCTTGTTTTTGTGTACATTGCTTGTATGGATGGCATGAATTGAGCTTAAAATGAAGAAAAGTGATAGATTTGGACTTTGTTGCCCTGTTTTGGTCATAATTTTTTCGTCCAGGCTCCGTTTTAGTCGACTCAAAAGGCCAAAAGAGAAGAAAAAGAGATCTTCACTTATAAGTAACAAGTCATACGAAAATATGAAGTTAGTTTGTGATTTTGTTTGCTGGAAAACAGAATTTGTTTCAAGGACTTTAGCAAGAAAAGACAATATGTTTTTCTACACTAGAAAACTACATTGTGTTTATGGTTTGGAATTGGACCACGAGTTAGATAAAACAATTGAAACTAACCCACCATTAATTGTGGGTTGCCAGGGTTGGTGGGTATTAAAACAAAGGGACCAGCAAAAATGAAAAAGAGGGCCATACTACGGTTAACCTAGTACGATTATATATATTATTAAATGGCAATGGATACGGTGCCGTTTTGCACCCTGGTTTCCTGCCAAAATTAAGGCCCATATTCTTAGCCTTTTTGCGTGGCCCAAATGACATGCTTTACCGGCCCCAATTCGTTTCAATAATATACTCCGCTACACTTCTCTAGAATCTACTGCACACACTCACCGATTCTCTGCCTCTCTCATTCATATCAAAAATCAGATCTTTGATTGTATAAGAAATATCTCCATCTGGGTACCTTACACACAAACCCCATAGCGCTTCTACTTTTTTGCTGATGTTGGTGGTGCAGAGAGACGACGAGGCCCTGGGATGATTCGGGTTTTTTGTGTAAAAGACTTCCGGAATATTTTTGCAAGAAAAATGGAGATGGTGTTTTTACCGACTTGCTGATGATGAGTAACACGGAGATAAATATGGTTATGTTTTGTTGAAATATTGCTTTGTAAGTTCGTTACTATTTCACAATCTTTGGTGACTTTTAGATGTAAAGGTTTTGAATTTATGCTTATTCTGATATGGGTTTTGACTATTTGGTCTTTTTTCAATTTTTCCTTATGTTTTAACTATGAAATTTGTGACTTTATGCTTAATTTAATGGCGGTATGGTGGAATTCATATGGGTATATTTGTTAAGTGAGTTTATGATCATTTTTTGTTGAATCTTGATGTAGATGACCAACATATTATATCAGAGTCTCATGGACATATAATTTCTCTTGCGGTGGTTTGCGATGTCTTAAGGTAGTTAGAGGATGTTTGGGATTTAATAAGCAGCTTAGACTGTATTGATAATCAAAAGTGCACCTTCAAGTGTTCTAATTCTCAATAATTTGTAGTTGTGACAATTTCGAGTCAGAATAATGGAACAAAACTTTTGGAAATATTGTTTTAGGTACATGTTGACCAAACAAGGAAAAGAAGCCGCTTGCGATTGTCTATCAAGATCTTCTATGTGACCTTCGATAAACTTATTGAGGTAAAGTTTTCATTTCCATTGGTTTTTATCATCTGAGTTGTTTTAAGTTTGGTTATCAGCTTTTAAAGATTACTATTGTATTGAATTATATAGAGTTACATGGTGCTACCCGTAAGCTATACCTTCTTTATATATGTTTCCAGGAAAGTTGTCGAATATTGCGAAATAACAGGTCTTGAAGTTTGCGATAATGGAAGCCAAATTGTATACTTCACTTCCTGCTGACATTCTTGGGTGAGTTTCTTTTTAAAAAAATGGTTTTAAGTTCATGAAATTGTTAATGCTGGAAATGTGCTCGGTACAGAAGACAACGCTCGGCTAAAAGGTGGTTAGCACTAATTCGGAGAACACTCTACGTGGAACAAGTGATGCCTCAAATTTGGCATTGGATTGCGAAGCATTGCCTAATAAGATGGTGACAACAAAATGTCGAAATACAGGTTATTATTCACATGATCATATCTAAATTGGTAGCTGGAAAAAAATTTGTTTACCTTTTTTATGTTCATCAAACATGATTGTGGACAGTAGTTATTAAGACAATTTATAAATGCTTGATAAACTGCTTCACTAATTGATTATTTGTTTCTCTAATCGTAAATTTGGGTTACTAAATGAATATGATTAAACGCACACCATAACATAAACTAAGAAAAAAAAAAAAAAAAAAAAAAAANCAACATTAAATATAAATTCCCTTTTATCTTTTCTAAACTCTTCATGTTGGAGATTATTTAAAAATAGTTATTACGAAAGGTAATAATACCATTCTTTTTAATAACAACTGACGTGTGTTTTAGTCATTTCACTTTTGGTCATGAATGATATCTGCACCAAATGTTTTTAATAACAAATGACGTGTGTTTTTTGTAGGTTCAGTTCACCAGTCTTATCGAGGCTGTAATAATGATACATACTCTTTAAGACTTTAACAAACAATAGTAAGAATGTGCTCGCAAAAGGAGTTTCACTTTGATGCACACAGGTTTTTTATAAGCTTATACATATCGGTTGTCAAACTTGAAGTTACTCTCATTCGACTATTTAGTGGTCATTCTTTGTTGTATTCAATGTAGGCCAATGTGAATCGGGAGAAGGCCGTTCAACCACTGACGACAGTTGACCATTACCATTGACGAGGTTGACGATGATTTAGATTCTCTAACAAGGTATTATTGCTTTTTATTGTAAGTTCCATGATACTCGATTCTCTAACAAACATTATACAACAGCCTTACCAGTGATGCTTCAGTTTATGAAATCACAAAGTTTGAGAACATACCAACTAATGGAATTTCAAACCGTCGTTGCAGATTCATGTCAACTAATGGAACATACCAACAGCCTTACCAGTGATGCTTCACTTCTCGGTTCTCACACATGCGCGCGGGTCTGAGCAGTTGCGTCTGATTCCAGGAGCTAATAATAGTACTGAACTTGCAGAAATGTGAATATATAATATATTCGTCGCTTTTCGTTATTAAATTATGTTTATTTTATACACTTTGTTGATATTATACCTTTTTATTTAACTTGGTTTATTCATTTAACTGGATTTACAGTTTAGGATATGCAAGATTTACGCACCATCTGCCTTTGGCAATCTTCGCTCGAATGGGTTAAGGTAGTGGTTTGAGGTGGGCCCTTGCAAACACTGATATACACAAATCAACGCTCGCAATGCCTTGGTAGGAACCAGAAAGATCGGCCCGTGTGTCTGTTAATTGCCGTGAAAGCAATAACGCACTTGACAATGGTAAAAAGGTATTTCTGGATTCATCTACTTTCATGAAATAATCAGATTAGTTTTTTCAAACTGAATTTGACATGTTATTAAATTTTTTTCGCCCGTGAATGCCATATGTATATTTAATCTGCCTATGAATACAACGGTCATACAACTTGCGGAACTGAGGAATGGTATTAAATGTAGAGATATGGGGAAGAGAATCGATACATAAACTGTGACCAAAAGTTTTACATTGTCGGCGCATGTGTTGCATAATTAGTTTACATTCATTAACACCGATATTTGATCAGCTCATAATATAGATTTGTATATGTGATATAGGTTATATGTTGGCTCCAACTTATGCTTAAGATGGCTCGGTTGTCTTGAATTATGTTACTAAGGGATGTTCTAGAGAACGGGTCGTGGGTAGTACAGGAAAGCTGCGGCCCTCTCAATCAGGTAGATGTTCATTTTAGGTAGAGAAAATGAAATAATAAATTAGCACATCGTAGCTACATGAAATAGTATTTACACAAGAATGTACTTGCCTGTTAGATTATGAGGGTGTTTGGCTCAACTCAAATGTATACTGTATTATCAGGGTACTTTTTTTGCCCAAAAACTTTTTACCTTAGCAACTTTTGTGAACAAAATAAGTTCTTTTAAAGAAGCCAACAGGGATTCTTTTTGCAACTGTTATATATGGGGTGAGCTTATAACCCAAGAAGCATAACCAGTTTTGCATAAGCTAACCCAAACACTCACTGAAACATGCTCTTGACACACATTTGAGTTGATTAAATCTCCACTTGCAGGTGAAAAATCAGTGACATCTTTAGTATCTTCTAGGGGCGAATGAGTTTGGTACCGCTTATCATTTGGTATATTTAGCTTCTGAAAAGTGACCTTGGTACGCCTTTCTTCGGGGTGCAGCATCCTGACCGTCGCTATTCACTTACAGTTAGACATCCCCGGATACTAGAAGTTGGTTTTATGGAGATGATGATTCAAACGAAATGAGCAGTCGTGAGCCGAGAGGAAAATAGCGTGTTTTGGCCTACATCATGCTGCTACTGAATATTTGCAAAGAAGATGTCAAGAATTCTAGGATTGTAATCGGATAACTTTTTTTTTTTCCATTTTTTTTTAAACTTGGCAATCTATGTTAGTTGTTTTACAGGTTAAAGTACAATACATTTTAGTATTTGCTACTATGGAATGGACATCTTAATATATTTTGCTTACTGTAAGGATATTCATGTATTATAAGGATATGAAATGGTTAGCTTTTAGTATTTGCTTCTGCTGGCCGTCGTTATGGGATGTTTGGACGCGCATGCTTTTACAAGCTTATATGTAGTTTCTTAGAGCATTGATGAGGGATTTGGATACATGGGTTTTTAAAGTTTTATCTACTCTTTTTACAACATTTATTTGTAATTTTTTACAGCTTTTTAATGCTGTTTTTTTTACAGATTTTAGCTGCTGTTTTTACAGCAGATATCGAACATTTTGGATAGCAGAAATATGCAAGAAGTATGTCTATTTGAACAGTTTGGATAGCAGAAATATGCAAGAAGTATGTCTATTTGGACAACAAAAATACGAAGCTTTTGTCTGCTTTTTTTTTTTGCGCCTTTTTGTGTGCTGTTTTTTTACAGCTTTTGGATGCTTTTCTACAACATAAATTGGTACCGAAATGTGGATTTTTTGACAGCAAATATATGGTTGTTTTTACACTATTTTTTACGCCTTTTAATTGCTCTTGCATCCAGAACAGGTTCTACTTATGCAAAACGCACCGCAAACCATAGTTACAATACTACGTGTTTTCAAGCACTGTCAATTTTTTTATACTCCTGAACCGCTTATAGGTAAATTTCTTCTTAGAATACGTATCAAAGAAAAATTTATTCTACTTTATTTCTACAAAATCGACCCGCCCAAACAAAGAAAAAAAACAACGGGAAAAAAAAACAGGCCCGCCCGCAACGCGGCGGCCGGCGCCATTCTCGTTAAATTGAAATAACAAAAAAGAAAAAAGGTAGAAAAAACATCGGCTTTACGAGAAATTGATTATCCCCATCTCCAGCCTCAGGTCACCCTTGTTTAATTTGCTTTTTAATTGTTTCATATTTTATTATATAAATATAAATTTTGTTATTAGCAGCAGATTGTTTTCTGAGTTTTAATCTGTTTTTTTCTAAAAAATGTATCATTGATTTTATAAAATATGCTAAATATTTTTTTTGAACATAAGTCTAGACCCTGTAACCGGTTAGCTAATTTTTGAAGTTGGGTGAATGTTTTATTTTCATGACTAAATGCTTTCTTAAAGTAAGTATAATAAGTTTTTGGAGATGGTTGCAAGTTAGAAATGATTGGCAAAAATGAAGTGTATGCGTCATTTGGGGGTTGCGTTTAGTTGGAGAAAAAAAAATCTCTTGTTTTCTATCTCCTGTTTTGTAAAAAGGGAAATTTATCTCCACAAAATACTTGAAAATATAGAAAACGCGGTTAGTTGATGTTTGTAATTTCTATTTTGAAGAAGGGGAAGGAGGCTCGTGGGTTACAAAGGAAAACAAGGAAAATTTGTTTTGTAGTTTTCCTTGTTAAGTTAGGAAATAGGGGATTTTATGTTTTGAAAAACATTTTGTTGGAAAACACTTATTTGAACGCGATCTCTATTTTCCTTGTTTTCCGCAAAATATTTTGTGGAAAACAAGGGTGTTTTCCCTCAGCTAAATGCACTCTAGATATTTCACATTTTTTGAAATTACTGTACGTGTACGTGTTGACACCATTACAACGGTTTGTGGTAACAAGTGTGTACGTGTTAACAAGTGTAAATAACAGCAAGACATATGTAAGTTGGATGATAACAAATTACATATTTGATTGCGTGAGCAACTTATGATGTGAATTTTATAAGCAATGATGAACCAGTAAGGTTTTGGCTCAAGGTATAATTTATGACTGTGTATTATGCATCTGTTGACATTAATTGTTTTTATATTATTTCAGCTCAATCCGTTTTGACCCGTTGCCCACCACCTTCGAATCACCACCTCGACCCTGGTGCCCCCCCACAAAACTTTTCGGTGGCTGCAAACATAAACTCTCAAAACATCACATCTCAACTATGCACGCGCTATGAATCGGGTGTTTAGAATATCCGATATAGCAGCAGTAAAATTAGAGCTGTTGTATTTCCACCGTCGATTTTCTGTACCCAAAACCCTAACGAATCCAACGACAGTACCCGCTTTGATTCGATGGTTTTCCACCGAAGAATCCCAATCTCTATCATCTAAAGCTATTGGAAACTTGTACGGGCAGTTTGCTGATAAATGGGTATATGCCGACGTACGTGCTAAAGAAGAGTTGATCAAGAAAGTTAGTGTTTTTAGAGATGAGTTATTGAAGAACGTAAAAGATGAGGACAGTCTTGAAAAATTGTTGGAAGTTGAGGGCCGGAAGTTGTTCAAGATATATTCCGATGGGGCTGCTATGCTTGAGCTTCTCAAATTATTGGAACCGTCTCCTAATTTGGCCATCAAGGTAAAATATGATTCTTTTTTGCTACTTATTTGTATTAATGTAATGTATGGATTAGTTCAAGTTATTCGAATTTATTATGCCCAAAATCAGTTTATTACATTGAGATAGCTAATATGATGGAAGTAGTAGCAGTAGTAAGTTAGTTGGATTATAGCAACCGCATTTTAATATTTGTCAGATCTGTATTGTTTTGAGTAGTTAAAAGCACTTTCATTGTCCAGTTGATTTATAGTAGGCCAACATGCATTTTTGTTACTCAATCATGATTGCCTATTTTAATAAAGGAAATGAAATATGACAGCATTGATGAAAATTCGTTTCTCGCTCGTTTACAAAAAAAATTGTTCTTGTTGAAGAGCTTGTTTAGAGTAATCAAAGATTGACGTGTTCTTAGAGTGTCTAAGTGAGTAATATATATCACTTCCTATTGATTTTGAATCAAATAGAGTGTTTGTAACAGTCTTAGGATGAGTTTGTGGGTTGGTACGTTCATGTTTCTTTAGCTTACCTGAGATTAGTACTGAGAAGAGTTGGTTGTTTAATAAAGATTGACATAGTAGTATATGCCAATGGACAGAACTGAAGCATGCGGGTTAAGGAAGGAATTAAGTGAAATCGGAGATATTTCTTTTATAAGCCAGTAAAGTACAGTTGCTGCATATAATAAGGAGATGGCGTTAGTCTTATATTTCTTGGGTTCATAATCATATCAATAATATGGAATGATCAAGCAGCAAATGATCTAATAAGTTGACTATCATATACAGAACACTTACAGAGTTGAATGGTGTGGACTGTGGAGTGTGGACTTATTTACAATTTGTCATTTGATTTCTCGAACTCTCATTTAGCATCTCATATATCCAATAGTCGACTTATTTTGTTTTCGATATAGTATTTGGATGTTTTGGACTCATGGGATAACCTGATACACATTCTACAACCGACTTTTGCAATCCGAACAAATTGAAACATAACCTGTTGGGATTTGACGCGTTTCATTTTCTAGTTGCAAAAGTCAATTGTAAGATATCTGTATCTGGTCTTTTCAGTAACACCCTAATACTTTATCGAAACAAGAATTGGATTTGATTAGGTGCGTGACTCTGTTGAGAGACTTAGACAATCAAATGACCAATTGTAAACAAGTCATTTTTAGTTGGCTATTTGTGTTCAAATACAACATTGAAATCAAAACAATGGTTTTTTCACAGCATAAATTCTGACTACAATTATAGTTTTCTTCGAATTCGATTATTCTGCAAGCATATACAACAAAGTAAGACCCATAAATAGGATCGTCTACACATATTGGTGCAAGGAATTGTATCAAAATAAGAGATCATGTGGTGCTCTAAATTGTGAAATTGGGGTAAAGAAAATTGCGTTACACGTGTTATAGCTGATTTTCTCCAACAAATTAAAAACTTTGATGGTGAAATTTGATGTATGAAGTCACTTAAAGTAGCAACCCTTAACTTTCCAGAATTACATTTACTGAATAAAAGTTCTGGAATCAACTCTTTTTCCTTAACTGTACTCTGAATTTTCATAAAGTTGATCAATCTTGAGTCGTTTTTTCAAGGAATACCAATAGATTGACAGAATTTGCTCGTAAGTCAAATGCATGGTGCTTTGTTTGTATAAGTTGGTGTCATGGCCTCGTGAGTGAATGAGTAATATTCGGTTTCCTTACATGGCCAGGCTTCTTGATTATGATTATGCTAAAAGTTGCTTATGTCTTGTGTTTTTGGAAGAATAAAATTTACTAAAATAATGTACAAGTTTCATAAGTACTACTTAAATTACCACCAAGGTGTGGTCAGGCATGGTGATATCCTCACGGTACTCCTTAGAAGACCTCTTGTGAGGATATCACAAGCACTACTTAGAAAACCTCCTGTTTAGGTAAACCCTCATCCATTTATTCACAAGTACTACTTAGAAGAGGTTCCAGCTGAAATGTTTGCCACGGTGGAACAAAAGTGGTAGAGTACAATATACAAAAGCTATGATTAGTACCCCATTGCGTTTTAGTAATATCCTTCGAACTGAACTCCATTCATTAAAAATAAGAACTCTTTTGGGTACCAAATGACTTTTGGTCAATTGGTAACATACGATACTCTGCAATCATGAAGCTGAAAAGTTCAGTTCTCTTTGGAGACATGTGTATGTGAATCTCTTCTGTACTATAGTTTGTGACTAATAGTCTCGTTAGAAATGTTTATCTGTGTTTCTTAGCCATTTTGGGAATAAAGACACCATTTGAGATTAAGGTTAGCCATTGCTTAAGATGAGGATTATCAGAATATCTTGATGATACAGTTGATGGTAACATTTTGTTGTTTTCGCATAGTTTTACTGCTCACGCCGTTGTTGGTGAGAAACGTTGTGAAGGGGATCGTATGCTTGTAGATATCCAGATTTACATCTAATTGTAGTCTACATACCTACTAACCTACATGGCATACATGGTCCACTGGCTATGTATGTGCAATTGTGCACACCCTGTAAATAAAAATTAGTCTTTTTTCAGTGTAGTAAAAAATACAATTGTAATTTTAATGTATGCTCTGTAATAGTATTTATTGTGGTGTTTACCCGAATAGAAGTTCTTGTATTTAGTAACTTACCCTGTAAATCCGTAGGTTTTCAATTGGAGAAGGAGACAAGAAGATAACACGAGGCCAATGTCATCAGAAGAGTATGCAAAAGGCATTAAAATCGCTGGTAGAATGAAGAATGTAGATCTAGCTGCTGAAATTTTCATGGAAGCTACAACCAAACGGCTAAAAAACACCTCCATTTACAACGCACTCATGGGCGCTTATATGTGTAATGACCTTGGTGAAAAATGTCAATCAGTTTATCATGATTTAAAGCAAGATATCAATTGTTTCCCCACATCAGTTACATTCAACATGCTCATTTCAGTTTACGGCCATAGGGTTCTTATAGATCAAATGGAAGCAGCGTTCCAAGAAATGAAAAACTTAAATATTTCCCCTAATTTGACCACATACAATAATATGATCGCTGGTTATCTCACTGCATGGATGTGGGATAGTATGGAGAATACTTATCGTATGATGGAGACAGGGCCTGTCCGTCCTAATCTTGATACACACCTGCTAATGCTTCGTGGGTATGCACATTCAGGTAATTTGGAGAAAATGGAAGAGATTTATAATATGGTGGGACCGCACGTTAATGAAAAGCATATTTCTTTAATTAGAGCTATGATATGTGCATACTGCAAAGGTCCTTATACAAATAGAGTTGAAAGGATCGAGGAACTAATGAGGCTAATCCCCAAGAAACAATACCGACCTTGGTTAAATGTGCTACTTATTAGAGTTTATGCACAAGAGGATCTGGTTGACCAAATGGACAAGTCAATAGACGAGGCGTTTGAGCAGAACACAACTATTAACACTGTAAAAATTATGCGGTCTATTTCCACAACTTATATTCGGAACAATGCAGTGGACAAACTGGCAACATTTGTAACGCGTGCTGGGGATTCGGGGTGGCGAGTGTGCCGCTCGATGTACCATGGGTTATTGTGGATGTTTGCCTCGCATAATCGGATAGATGAAATGGAGCAAGTTCTTGTTGAGATGGAGAAGTTTAAATATGGGTGCTCGAAAAGAACGTTTATTATATTGTACAAGGCCTATTCAGAACAGGAAGAAGGATATCGACATAAATTATATAGGGTGTTAGGGTTGATGTGCAAGCACGGATATGGAGTTCCATCATAGCAGATATTTCAATGTAACATATGAGAAAGATGCCGTGGAGCGATTATTGTGTCAACTGCAAATTAATCTAACACAGGTATGTTTTATAAGTGCATTTTCATTTATCAGCGTTCTTGTAGTCTTTGGTTGTGTACAATTTGTAGTCGTGTTATAAGTAACATATGGACTCTTGCCTTCTGCTATGTTTTAAAACCCAACCCACCAAAGAAAATTCAGGTCATGTGGGTCTCATAAAGACTCAAAAGTTTATAAGACCAGTACCAGGCTTCAAGCTGTTTAGCAGATCACCTCATTAGTGTTCGTGATATCATTCCTGGTCCAGTTGTGAATTGTCAAAAAGTTGAGCCAACCTTATTGAATGAAACCCGCTGCTTAGACCTGAGACGTTTAAAAAAATAATTACACATAAATTTGCATTTACGATATATTGGGCAAATAACAATGTTCACTTTTTTTGTGCTCGTTAAGGATATTTAAGAACAAACACTTATCCTAAACTGTATGTTGCAATTACTTATTATATCCTTAAGTCTCTTGAATTTGTGGTATGAGAAATGTTAAAAGAAAATTGCGTTCATTCAACTCATTTTGTGGGTTCCATCTATACCTCTTAATACGAGCGTAAGACCCAACATTTGAAACAATAGCACATCTTCGATACGATTTCTTGTTGATGATTGGATTGTATAATTGTTAAGTTTCATCTGTTTTCTAGGAATTCACATTTTTTCCCAAGTACAAGTTACGGCATGGAAGATGCACCCAAATACCAATGAGTAAGGTTTTACGAATCCTCGAATAACATACATTTCAAAGCGTGATTAGAAGGGCTTTAAAGTGTTGTAAGTTGTAACTAAACTTTTGCATAAAGTTCCCTTAATTAGTTCACTCTTGGTTTCCCTTTATGGGAAGTTTTGTCGTAGTATTTTTTTTTATATGATATGCTTTGTTAATGATCCTGGGTAGCATACCTCATTACTAACAACCTTTCTTACAAATGTTATCGTACCCATATTCTACTTGCAAAAATTATTGTTTTTGCTCTAAGAGAATTAGTTTCATGCAGAATTTTGTAGCGTTTTCCAATTAGACTGTTTTTTTACTTGTGCTTTTTATGGTCCTAATTGACCTCATCTTCTTATAGCTGTTAGTATTCATCTTCTAAAGGATTTATAATCACTTGATTGTTGTCGATGATTTATGATTATCGACTGTTTGTCTGACATATTCAGTTTATCCTCTCAAGTATTACCCGCACAAAAAAAGAAGGATATTAAAGTCGTTGAGCGTGTGTTGGCTTTTCACTGTCAAAATCAAAAACCGTAATTTGTCTAGAATCATTAGTTGTATAAGAATTCTTACTATTACAATAGAAACCGTAGCAACTAACAGTCCTAACACAAACCAAAAGAAACTGACTCCAAAAATCCACTGAAAACTTTTGCTGCTGGCACAAAAATAGGTGTCCCAAACCAGTTAATAATGCAAATAATAACTTGTCACCCCACATTCAAACATTTGAACCAGATATACCATAAGATGATTTAACCTGTGAAACCTTACCAAAATCAATACCAAATAACATAACCTAGACTCGGAGACATGATAGAACTAAAACATATCAACAAGATCGACCTTTTTTTTTATTGAAAGAACGCCACTGAATTGAAGTAAAACAAATCTACATATACGATCCCTAGCCATACACCAAAAATATCTTAGACTTTCTACTCTTAATATCTCGCCCAAAAACAAGTTAACATCTCTAGTAAAACACACTTATGAATCACACAATGTTCTCAAAATTTGACTTTGTTTTCAACTTCATACTTTCTGGCAAGCATCTTCATTGATCCCAAAATCTTCTAACAATTTGAACGTTAAACAATGAAGGAAAATTGCAGAAAGAAGTTTAACAAAGATCCCAAATCTGTAATTGTCGGATTGATGAACTTTCACGCTAAACAATAATGAATGAATCGATATTCCATTTTTGATAAATTTAGCTGTGAAAGGTTAATTTTTGATGGACAAATAGACTCGAAACGGTTATCTATCTTAGCTATTTCTCTTTTACAGTAAATTTGTCGGTGATTGAACTTTTCCTATATTTCATGAGAGAAAAATTTTCCCCCGGGTTGCAATTTTCCCAAATGAGTTTGTTTGTCATATATTTCTTTTCTTTAACTTTGAATGCTTAAAGAACACTTAATACACATCATTATATCGCGTCTCCATTAAGCATGTTAAGCATTTCAACAAAAAAACATAACACGCAAGTCGACCATCACTACTATGTGAAACTTTATCAAAATATTTCATGATTAATAAATACATATGCTAACAAATATTTTGAGATAGCCCATCATGACTCTTTACTTGAACTATTTGTCCCAAATTTGGGATTTTGATTTTGATAATTAACCCAAATCATTAGTAAGAACAAAAACAATAACAACAAGAGCTCGCAACCCATATATTGCTTGTTTTAACTCAATTGGCTGTGCAGGTGGTTCCCAAAAGTTATTATCACTATCAGATAATGTGACGCTCACTAAACTGGACATGTTGTTGGCTGGCCCGTATTGATGTGTCTGCACAAGCTGGTTTGCTTTCATGATATATCTAAAGGCGTCCTTGGTGTTTTCTACACACTTTAAAATCCTATATTTCAGTACTGGGTGAGGTTCGTTTTATGCTAGCGACTTGCATAGTCAGGCAAACCAGTGGCGTTGTTTACAGCCACTTCAACTGCTCTCTTAGCAAAATCCTCAAGCTTGCCTGAACGAGAACGTGAGTCATTTGTTAAGATCTGGAAACAAAGAGCTTTTTCTGGAACTTGGTTGCAAACCTCATCCATTAAATCTCCATTTATTAGAAATGATAAGAATGTACATGAAAATGCAAGAAAGAGAGAACACAAGTTGATGAAACTTGAAGAATAAAAGCCATGATATCGTGTTGTGATATTTCCTGCTTTTAATTGTGTGGTATATAAATAAGGATTTCATGAATGCAACATATGAAAAGTAACTACTCCTTTTTAAACGTATTAAAAGAACAAAATCCTATTATAAAGATAGCTTGAAAAGCTCGATAAACTCGAGCTCAAGCTATTGAAAGCTCAATCTCGGCCCGTTATGTTTTTTGAGATGGTTTATAGGGCTCGAGTTCGGGCTTGGATTCGATAAAAGCTCATCTCGATCGAGTCAAGCTCAAGCACAAGCTCGAGTTGCTTGATAAAAGTTTGGCTTGTTTGCAGCTCTATTTTCATTCCCTACACCCCCTCTTTTTTAATAAAAATTCACTTTCACCCTTATATTTTGAAAATAATATATCTCAAAAACCGTTAATACTTAAGCGAAATAAGTTACACGATTACGAAAGTATTTAATTATCTTTTAATAGAGCAACCCTTTCATACACTTTTGACAAATTTATTTTATTTTTTATTTTTATTTTTTTTATTTTATTTTTTTTTTGGGGGTGGGCGGGCTCATCATGATGTCGTAAAATGGGTTGGCTTTTCACTGTCAAAATCAAAACCCGTAATTTGTCTAAAATCATTAGTATTATAAGAATTCTTACTATTAACCCGTAATTTGTCTAAAATCAATAGTATTATAAGAATTGTTACTATTACAATTGAAACCGTAGCAACAAACAGTCTAACACAAACCGAAAGAAACTGACTCTAATTTTC
This sequence comes from Artemisia annua, assembly GCA_014162995.1. NCBI lineage: Eukaryota > Viridiplantae > Streptophyta > Magnoliopsida > Asterales > Asteraceae > Artemisia > Artemisia annua. The sequence continues at coordinate 125,680 of LBNU01022268.1, read as the reverse complement.
CACTGAAAACTTTTGTTGCTGGCACAAAAATAGGTGTCCAAAAAGGCAAAACCAGTTAAAAAAGCAAATTAAAACTTGTCACCCCACATCCAAACATTTGAACTAGGTATACCATAAGATGACTTACCATGTGAAACCTTACTAAAATCAATATCAAATAATATAAGACTACTCGTAATGGGAGACCAAACCCTCGGTCGGTCTACCCATCACGAACACGTCCCCTACCCCTACGAGAAGACCAAGCAGCCCTGTCCCCGCCCAAATAAGTGAGTAATGAAACCCCACCTCTTACCAAAAAGCAAAATTTAAAACTTGTCTCCTTATGACAATCATGTACTTCTCTCTCCGTCAATCCTCAACAATGTTTTTTGAATACTTAAAACACGGTATAACCCCGCGTTGCTGAGTGGGCGAATAGCTGAGGTTAAAGTATTTCGAGGTGATATCGTTCGAATTTTGAAACCTCTTTGAACTTTACCTTCTTTTAGATTACGCTACGCTACCAAAACCTTGGCATTTCGACCGTTTTCCATTTTCTATGGTCCTTCAAAATTCTCCAGCATTCGGTAAGTGTAAAGGGGGAACGGTAAACATTACGATACTTTTTTACCGCTTGATCGTAGATTGTTGTCTCATTTGCGCCTTACTCTGGTGCCTACCTTTCACAAGGGGTGGTGTGTGTGGGGGGGGGGGGC
>LBNU01022268.1:78503-124973 GCA_014162995.1 Artemisia annua | reverse complement strand
CGCCCTTGATCGTAGATTGTTGTCCTCATTTGCGCCAACTCTGGTGCCTACCTTTCACAAGGGTGTGTGTGTAGGGGGGGGGGGGGGGGCTGCTTGGTCTTCTCGTAGGGTAGGGGACGTGTTCGTGGATGGTAGACCGACCGGAGGTTTGGTCTCCCATTACGAGTAGTCTTATATTATTTGATATTGATTTTAGTCAAGGTTTCACATGGTAAGTCATCTTATGGTATACCTAGTTCAAATGTTTGGATGGGGAGTGACAAGTTTTAATTTGCTTTTTTAATGGCGAGCTTGCGGTATTTGGACTATCATATTTTGTTGCTATTGACCAAAAGTATTTCCAGGAGATATAAATTAAGTCCAGTTTCCTTTACCCCGGTTAGTAGTCAGAATTCGTTTGTTGCCATTAACCCGGTTTACAATTGCCTTGCAATTCCCCAATTCTTATATAACACATACTTATTGATTTTAGATTGCCATCGATTAGCGGCTTTGGTGGTTTCCCCTTAATAGTAAAGTTTATTTCTGGCATACATATTAAATACTCCATGAATTTTAGACAACGCACCACGGGTTTCCACTTTGCTCTTAGACAGTGACACCGTACCAAGCAACAATACCTCCATTTTTACTGACATCCATGATGAGCCGCCCACCACTCCCACACAAAAAATATCATCACAAAATAACCAACATACCAAAAACCTCCAAAGGAGAATGAAAAATGGACATTTGTCAAAACAGTCTCTTTATGAGATGGGGAGGAATGTGCTGTTTATAGATATGAGCTATCTTTAATTGATCTCTACTTTCGTAACTACGTGCTATTACTTTCGGTATATATTGAGTTGACGGTTATTTGAGATCGATTGTTATTTTCCCAACAAGATATTTCATCCAAGTGAAAAGTACAACTTTCTATTACATAGAAAAATGCGGAACGATAAACCTTCACGGGTCGTGTATCTAGAGCAAGGAATGAATACTACGAGCTTCTGTAAAATCAAGCCAGTACTGCTTTTTGGTATCTATGCTACTTTGGTATGGGCTTCGAAGCTTGACTCGATCGAGATGAGCCTTTATAGAGAAATGCAAAGCACATCGTTGCAACATCTGAGCCCCTAAATTAACAGATCCTCCCAAAAAAAACATAACGGGCGGAGAATTGAGCTTCTTCAAATAGTAAAAAAGTATCGTAATGTTTACCGTTCCCCCTTTACACTTACCGAATGCTGGAGAATTTTGAAGGACCATAGAAAATGGAAAACGGTCGAAATGCCAAGGTTTTACGAGCAATCTAAAGAAGGTAAAGGTTCAAAGAAATCACGTACATCGAAATATAACCTCACATTCCCACTCAGCACGCGGTGGTTTTAATCTGAATGACGAAGTACATGATTCATAAGAGGTAGAGGTTCAACCAATGGGCCGGGACAGGGCTAAGAAGAAAACATCATCCTCTAATGCTAGTTCGGAATTTTCATTCTAATGTTTTTAAATGTATTTAAATTATTATGTAGTATTTTTTTTTTGAATTATTATATAATGTTTTTTAATTATTAATGATTTTTTTTTTAAATGTTAGGTCATCGATAAGGTCACCATTAACGAGTGTTTGATCATGTGTTTTGTCTAGGAGAGAGAAGCGTACGTAGCAGCGTGTCCTGTTCATGGATTGGTTTTCCAATTACTATTGGTCTAACCTCCAAGACTTTAAGACACAACAGAACTAGGGGTGGAAATGAGTCGAGCGGAGCCCGAGCCTGTCAGAGCTCGAGCTCGGTTCGTTTAAGTTTTACAAAGCTCGAGCTCGAGCTCAGCTCTTTTCGAGCCTTAATTTTTAATGGACAAATGGACTCAAAACAAAATCTTAGCCATTTCTCTTAACTTTTCCTATATTTTATGAGAGAAATTTTGTCCCCCGGATCTTTAATTACGATTTTGGCAATTTTCCCAAATGAGTTTGTTTGTCATATCTTTCTTTTCTTTAACTTTGAATCTTAAAGCACACTCATCATTATATTTCGTCTCCCTTGATCATGTTAAGCCAAAAATAAATAAATAAATTCACTACTATGAGAAACTATATCAAAATATTTCATGATTAATTGATACATACGCTACCAAATATATTGAGATAGCCCATCATGATTCTTTACTTGAACTATTTGTGCCAAATTTTGGATTTTGATTTTGATAATTAACCCAAATCATTAGTAAAAACCATAACAATAACAACAAGAGCTCGTAACCCATATGCTGCTTGTTTTAACTCAATTGGCTCTGCAGGGTCCCCAAAGTGATTATCACAATCAGATAATGCGTGGGACGCTTTATTGGCCACGTTGTTGGCTGCCCCGTATTGATGTGCCTGCACATGCTGCTTTGCTTCGGTGATATTTCTAAACGCGTCCTCAGCGTTTTGTACACACTGTAAAATCCTAGATTTCAGCGCTGGGTCAGGTGCGTTGTTTGCTAGTGACTTAACAAAATCAGCCAAACTAGTGCCGTTCTTTACAGCCACTTCAACTGCTATCTCAGCAAAATCCTCAAGCTTTCCTGAACTAGAACGTGGGTCGTTTTGCAAGATCTCAAAGCATAGAGCTTTTTCTGGCACTTGGTTGCAGACCTCATCCATTAAATCTGCTCCATTTATTGAAACTGAGAAGAAAATACATGAAAATGCAAGAAATAGAACACAAGTTGATGAAACATGAAGAATAAAAGCCATGATACAATGTTTTGATATTTCCAGCTTCTAATTGTGTGGTATAAATAAGGATTTCATGAATGCAACATATGAAACGTATTTGGGCAATTCATTAAATTTCCATAAATTCCAGCCTTTAATTGTATGTGATTACGAGAATATGGAGAATATATTCCATAAATAAGGATTTGGGCAATGCATTAAGGGGGTGTTTGTTTATCTCACATGATTAACTTTAGGATTTACTTTAACATTTAGTCTGAAAATCTAGTTTGCATATTTGTAAAGTGGCCCACATGAATAAATAATCAGGGAAGATAAAAAATTCTTTACATGTGAAAGTCATAAAAAATAAAGGTGTAAAATGTTCCACGTCTCATATTTTCATAAACAGACAATGCTTTCTTTCAACCCCCATCACTTAGCCTACTGTAACACCCGACATTTTATAAGTTTTAGAAATAGACTTTTATATTACTATTAGAAATTAGAGGGGACCAAATGATAGTATTTTATGAAGATAAGGACTTAGAATGCTAAATAGTTAACTAAAAGGACTAACGGTGCAAGAGATTTAACAACATGAACTAACGATCGTTAAATAGTACCCTTAAGTATTATTCATCCTATAATTCAGAAAATTATCACAAAAATACACGTATTGTGTGTGTTGGCTGGAACGTGGCGTTACTAGGGCTTTTAGGAGGTATCAAAATAATTATACAGGAAGATAACTAAGGGTTTTGGTGATATTGGTGCTAACCTTGGAAGAATCAAGCATTTCTTATTAGTGTCTAATCCATCATTCAAGGTAAGTTTATGATTAGAATTATGTTTATATGAATTTAGAAGAATTATGTTTAATTAAGACTTATGAAAACCTAGTTTTAAATTATGGTCAATCATGATGAAACTGATGTTAGAAGTATTATTGCTATGATGTAAATATGTTAGGAATCATGTACTCAAGTTATGATTAATGATATAGAAAGATTCGTGATGTTAGTTGTTGTTGGTGATTAAGTATGTCAAATTAAGGAGTGTTTGGAACAAGCTTATTAAGTGCTTAATTTAGCAAGATAGCTTATGGGCCTGATGAAATATGATCTTAATATGTCAAATAAGCTGTAAAATAAGTTTGGTGTGTAATAGAATAGCTTATCATGAATTTTGGGTCATTTTGGTAATATTTAAATTAAGGACAGCAAGGTTTTTCAGAAAATGCGCAGACTTAGAAGGGCTGCTGAGAATAAACCGTTCGTCGGATTAAGATGAGGTCTAAACGAAAGTTTTAGCTCTTTGAGTGTACTTGAATTTTCATTCTTTAAGTTTTGTCTCGTTTGGAAGTTAAATTGGAGTAAAATGCAAAATACAACAGCAACCCAGAAAATTCTGCACTAATAGTGTTTTTGTAAAAGTGTGTTTAATGATGAAATAGCGCCTTAAGTGACCATGTTTAAGTTGTTTAGACCCGCTACATGTTAGATAAATGTGTTAGCAATTTCTAATAGCATTAGAATGGTTATCATGTGATTAGGTGCTCGTGGAAAGGTTTTGGATCACTAAACAAGACTAAAAGGTGAGTAACGGTGTATTAGCTTCATGTTAATAGATTAAACGTGATGTTAGAACTTGTGCAAAGTTTCGGAGATAGCCGAAACAAATCATGAATAGTATGCTCACAAGAAGCATCATTGACAAGTTTAGCGTGCTTAAGAAATGCACGATGTAGAACTCCCTTAGTAGCATCCTTTGTGGATGACTCGTGCTTATATTAGTATTCACATCCTTTGTTGATGACCCAAATATAGTATTTTCATGTCAAGCAGATACGAACAAGCATCCTTAGTGGAGGGGATGACTCTAGTTCAGAAAAGCACGATGACAAGTTAGAACCCCAAGAAGAGTATTCGTTGGTTAGGGAAGTTCTAAACTATAGTAAGGCGAATATGTAATCGTCTAGTCAAGAAGCATGCGCTTAGATATCATGTTATCAATATGAAATTCAGAATTAAACTCATGTTTATGCCATGAATAAGTAGCTATACGACTATAAGTCGTGTCATTTAATCATGTTATAGACTATTATGCTTATGTTAGAATTTGCAAGTATTATTACTTAATTATTCCGTTTACTCACTAAGTCACAAGTACTTACCGTTCTCAGCTTGTGTTTTATGTAGGTATATGAAGATAGGCGATGGGGCTTGTAGATAGCAAGTAGGAGTGCATTTTGGGAGATTAACGGCTACGCTCGGATATAGGTTACGAGCGACTCATTCTAGCACTTTGATCTTACTTGTAATGCCTCATGTGTCTTTTAAAAGTTTAAAGTTAGTGTTAAAACAGTTTATAATCAGTCTAGTATCGTTTTAGAAGTCTATGAACAAATAACGTGGTTATGTGTCGTGTAAAGGGGTGTTTGGCATAAAGCCATTCCAACCTATAATGACCCATTTTGGTTATGTACGGGTCTTATCGAATAGTAAGTGTTATGTACAGTNACCCTCTCAAAAATCCTGGGTCCGTCCTTGATATCACACTAATATCACATGTGATATTGAATATCACATGTGATATTGCATATCACATGTGATTTTTTCGGCCACGAAAAAAAACGTGAAAAAAATGAAAAAAAAATTGTCGAAAATATATCAAAGTGCCCGTCTATAGAAAAATAATTAAATGCTTGTCACGATGGTGTAATTATTTTCGCTTAATGATTAACGGTTTAAAAAATATTTAAATTATAAAAAATGGGTGAAATATTAAAATGCTTTTAATCTTAACTATTGATTTCTTTTTAGATGGATGGTGGGGATGAGTCCATTGATATGTAGGAAAAGTTTGGTGTGTTAAATAACTCTCCTCATATTATAAAGCATTTGAGGCATTCTCAAAATAGAAGTCTTAAAATATTAAACCAAAACATTTAGTTATTATGACAAATTTAAAAAATTAACCGGTAAACATCCAATTAATTATATTATTAAACACCTCTTAAATGAAAAATACAAGTTATAAGCTTATTATACAAAGTGATATAACACAAAATGTACTTTCATTTATAATGTAAATATATTATTAAATTAATAAATTTCAAAATGCATACTAAATTACTATGTTCTAAAAATATTATTAAATCGTAAGAGTGCCTCGAGAACCAACATATACACATTTTAGATTTTTTTTTTTTTTTTTTTTTTTTTTTTTTTTTTTTTCTGATGATAAAACTTGCGGTAAAACTAAAAACTATATTTTATAAAAATCGTATGATTTTTTCAAAGGAAAGATGCAAAATTGCAAAGTGTTAAGCGTTAATTTATATGATTCCACGCATTTTACGCATATCTATCTATACTGCATTATAAAGCATTTGGGACATTCCTAAATTAAAGTTTTAAAATATTAAGCTAATACACTTATTATAGCAAATTTAAAAAATTGGCCGATCAACGTTTAATTAATTGCTCCCTCCGTCCCAAATTAATAGCCCCTCTTTCCATTTTGGGTTGTCCAAAATTGTTGTCCACTTCCTAATATAGTTGTGAAGAATGTAGCAAATTTACCATATTGCATCTAATGTTACTAAAAATTACAAATATCATTCAAAGATTTAATTAATTCCATAAGGGTAAAAGTGAGATTTTTTGCAAAAAATTAAAAGAGAGAATGCAGTAATGATTATGTTTTCTTAAACTGTTTGTTTTTTGTCGGGGACAATAATTTTGAGACGGAAGGAGTTTATTATTAAAATACCCCCGAAATGATATCATGTAGATTTCCAGCTTTTAATTGTGTAGTATAAATAAGGATGTCATATGGAGAACCATATTTCATAGTTATGTATTGTGCAACTCTAGTTATAGTAATCTCTAGTTATACTTTAATCTCATCAAGTCCAAAAGAGGGTTTTGACTTGGCATCAGTTATCTATAAACATATAAGATTGAGTCCTAAAATTTAAGGGGGAGTATTAATGACACCAATTTTTTGAGGAGCATTGATGACATAGTTTTTAGAAGTGAAAAATATAGCCATGATAGAAACAAAATTAANACCAAAACATTATTCCACCGCAATCCACCGGAACCGACCAAATCAACTGTTTCCTCCGCCGACACCACGTTCAACCAAACTCATTTTGTCATCGTGGCGTGCATTTGAGTCGTTGATGAAGAAGGTTATTGAAAAATGGTTGTGATGTATATTTATTTATTTGAATTGTTCTTTTGGTAATTGTGATATGATACTAAGTTTAGGTATTGGTTGTTGTCGTGTATAATGAGCAGCTCCAAAATGATTAATAACGTTAGGCAAACATGGCTGGACATATCGGGTATTTAGTTGTGATTGTATCTGTTAAGATTGATTGTTAAGTTAATCCTTATATGTGTTGTTTTGCATGATAGGTTGGCAAGAAGATGGTATAGGAGATGATATCTTCACCAACAACCGTATGTTTTTTATTTCCCTTTTACAAAATTTATTTATACGTAAATGTATTTGATTTTATATGGACCTCATGCATGAGGATGGGGTGGCCAACTTAAATTCATTCATTTCGTTTCTTAAAAAGGGTATTCGTGGAGGGATAAAGGATTAAGTTCTATTGTTTATACTGTATTTATCGATTGTTACCAATTCAGAGAAATGGATGAAAGGAAAAAAAAGAATTAGAATCAAAAAGAAGAGGAAGGAAAGCAACAAACCTAACTCCAACTCCGAGCTTGCCACAAAAAAAACTAGCTGAACGAAGCGAACAACTTAAGTACCACTTGGGAAAGAAAAGAAATAAAACAGAGACGCCGATACTACTGGAAACAATATGTTCATGCAAGCTTTCCTCACAAGAAAGATGACCACACAACAAACGTTCTTCGACGTTAGGAGTGTCGAAATCATGCTCAACCAATGGAAGTTGCAAGAGATATTCATCGAGGCACGAACTCGGTTGGCTGTTCGGGGTCCTTTAGGTTCCGTTGTCTAAATATATGAAGCTGAATCATCCTTAATGCAGTCTCATTATCATATTTTAATTGATGATTCCATTGCGACACTCAATAGTTGGATGGATTTGAGTGTTAATATTTTATTTGCGTTTAATATTTTTAACTCTTTGATATCCATATGTGTATATACTGAATTGTTGGAGGTTTAATTAACCTGAGCTTTAATTTTGTAATCTCATGATGTGAAAGTTATATTTTTTAACATTTTTATCATCATGATCATGCTAAAATATAAAATTCAAACTATATTAAATAAAAAAGTATGAATGAATGTTCGTCATATAATAAACTTCCACGTTATAAGCATATACGCCATGTCATTGTTAGGCAATAATTTTTTACACTCAATCACTTTTTCAAGAAAATTAAAAAGTCGAACAAAAAAAAATTAGTTTTGTTATTTGTTTTTGGAATCATTAAAGGACAATGTCATTTGTGTTTATACTGATTTAGAGAGTATTTGGAGGGTGCTTTTAAAGTGATTTTAACAACTAAGAGAAACTTCTAATACAATGAATCATAACCATGCAATAAAGTATGAAAGAAGAATAACAATCATCTTTGCAATTAAGCTACTCTCAATTTATTGATCAATTACTTGCGAAGTGCAAGTGTGTTTATTGAGAGGCATACGAAGTGTTCACGTATTCATTGAGGCACTTATTAATTGTAGATGTTACATGGAAAAAGAATAGCAATCATCTTTGCATTTAAGCTACTCTCAATATATCGATCAATTACTTTTACATTTAAAAGTGGTAACGATTTTTATACAGTTTATGTGGCATTATTATATATACATTATTACACAAACTTTAACTTACAAACTTAATAAAGAAAATATTTAACGCACATTAAACTATGACCAATTAGATAGACCCCGTGTGCTTCATATTAATATGTAAAAACCATCTAATGGACAAGTATTGTAGGGCTAAGTAATAGACCAAAAGAAATAAAGCCATTTTTTTTATCATGCAAATAAGTAATAGACCAAAAGAAACAAAGCCATCATAGCTTAATAACCAAAAACCCATATATAAAATACAACACCACAAAACCAAAACAACATCAAATACTTTTAGATTTTTATACAAGAAAGTTAAAACATTTCATACAACATACGAAACAATAATTAAGTATACACTCGCCAATAAACAGAAAGAATACACGATTAACAATTAGATTCTTAGCCCGTGCGTAGCACGGGTTCTGCATGTCTCGTATTACTATAATCTCATCAAGCCAACCCACTACCTTATTATGGCAACTTTAAAAAATTAACCGGTTACATTCAATTAATTACATTATAAAGACACCCTCTAAATGAAAATTACAAGTTATTATGCTTATTATACAAACTGATATAACACAAAATGTATTCTCATTTTCAATGTAAAGATATTATTAAATTAATAGAGTTTCAAAATGCATATTAAATTATAATGTTCGAAAAATATTATTAAATCGTAAGAGTGCCTCGATAACCAGCATATACATATTTTAAATTTTTTTTGATAAAACTTGCGGTAAAAACTTAAAATTGTGTTTTATAAAAATCAGATGCAAAGGTGCTAAAATGGAAGTCTAAAATATTAGGTCAACATATTATGACGAATTTAAAAAACTATATATACCCCACATCATTTCTTGAACATTAAGTTTCTTTATTTTTATAAGTACTTTTTTACTTGTATCTTTTATTAATGTGAGATAAATATAACAAACATTGTTAATTATTCAAATTAGTGTAAAAAAAATGGTTTATTTCTAAAGAATTAAATTTTCTTAACATGAAGTAAGTGATTTTTAAAATTCTCTATGTTTTTTTCTAAATAACTCGCAACTACGGTCCATTGTCAGCTACTTTAACCTTATACGTCCATAATATATCAGCTCCCATTTCTGTATTGCCACGTCACGTGGATAATCACCAATGTTTATATGAGCTAACATGTTATTGATTAAAATTATTCAAAACTCAAATTTTCGTCATTCGTAAAACTACTGTATCGTAAAATAAAACTGAAAATTATTTTTGCTAAAACTTTTAGTTTCATGGCACCCGCCATCGCAGTACACAGGTACCCTGCTAGTTGATTAATATGATACTCCCTTCGTCTTAAATTTATTGTTCATTATTGACTTTTTTAGTCTTTATTTTTCAATTTTGATCTTAAATATTTTTGTGGGTGTTATATAATATTTAATGCAAAATATATAAGAGTTGAGTTATTTAAAAAACCAAACATTACTCACATACCAAGGGACTCATCCCCACCACCCATCTAAAAAGAAATCAATGGTTGAGATTAAAAGCATTTAATATTTCACCCATTTTTTATAATTTAATTATCTCTTAAACCGTTAATCGTTAAGCGAAAATAATTATATCATCGCGATGAGCATTTAATTATCTTTCTATAGATATGCATTGTGATATATTTTCGACAAAAAAAAATTTTTCGTTTTTTTCACGTTTTTTTTCGTGGCCGAAAAATATCATATGTGATATATCATATATGATATTGCATATCATATATGATATTGCATATCATATATGATATGTAATATCATATATGATATATCATATGTGATTTTTTCGGCCACGAAAAAAAACGTGAAAAAAACGAATTTTTTTTTTGTCGAAAGTATATCACAATGCATATCTATAGAAAGATAATTAAATGCTCGTCGTAACGGTAAATTTTTTTTCGATTAACGATTAACGGTTTGAAAGATATTAATATTTGAAAAAAGAGGATGAAAGTGGGTTTTTTAAATTGTTGGGATTAATCTCATCCATAAGATCAAATAAAGATGGAGGGGAGATGAATGGTGGAGATTAGTCCCTTGGTATGTAAAAAATATTTGGTCCTCAAATGATCTTATATCAATATATAAATGGATTAGGTTTTAAGTGTACTTTTCAATGGTATAATTTTTCATCAAGTATTATATAATAAAAGATATATATTTATGGTCAAAGTTGAACCAGTTTGTCTTTGGACGGAGGGAGTACTCGATAAAACCGAAGCTAGGTTTTGATGAATTTTAAAATTGAGGTTAGGCAGGGAAAAAGCCGCGCGTTTTGTGTGATATGTTTTTGTTAGTGGTGAAAATGAGTCGAGCCATTCGTGAAAAGCTCGAGATCGGATCGATAAAAAGCTCGAAAGAGCCGAGCCTAAACGAGCTCGAGCCCTGCGAGCCTAAATTTGGACTCGTTTAATAATCGAGCTCGAGCCCGAGCTTTATATACAAAGCTTTGATTAGGCTCGCGAGCCTAAACGAGCCCTAAAAATATATTCTTTCTATACATATACTAGCTTAAAAAAATAAACGAGCTCGAGACTATTGTGATTAACGAGCTTTTGAGCTTTATTGCATTCAACATGTTATATAAGTTAGTTGAGCCCGAGCCAAGCTCGAGCTTTTGAAAATTTTCATAAGCCGAGCTCGAGCTCAAAATATGAGGCTCGAAACAAGCTCGAGCCCAAGCTCGAGCTTTATACATATAAACGAGCCGAGCTCAGGCTCGGCTTGCCTCGTTTTCACCCCTAGTTTTTGTAAATCCTCATAATATGGTATAAAATGAATACTAACTGAGTGTTAAACGATCAGAGAAAGGGATTTACTCGCGCGCTACACTGCACATTCAATCCTAGAGTGAGTGATCAGATTCTTAGCTGCCTTTTTCACTTGCACTCCACACATTGCACGTTAATATCTTGGTGAGCTTTTGTACAATGTGTTTAGCATGCACCAAATTATCCGATTAGGAATGTAAACAGTAAACAGATTAACATTACAAGTATAAAATCAAAGCTTCGGGCCAGACAAGTTTGACAATTTTCTAATCTGAACAAGCCAAGATTTTTAAAACCGTATTAGTACAGTTTAGTTACTTTCATAGTCTCTTCATTTTCTGTGTTATTGTGGCAGAAAGAACCATGAGGTCGTAACAAAAACCAGCAATGCCAACAGGTTAAGCCGAGCCAGACCTACCAAGTTCATATGGCCAGTCTTGCACATTCTTTTACCATATTCAACGATATTACCAAAACAAAAGTCAAACAGTAAAGCAGTAAAGCTTGTAGAAAGCGTCATATATTCTATCCAAAAAGAACGACGATAACTGTAAATTGTTTGCCACAATGCTTGAAATTATCTAAACTATCAAATGGCAACAGAAAACCGAAACTTGGTGAACATAACTCCATCCGATAATCCATATGAAAATGCAGCTCGGTATTGCGAGATCAGAGCCTTCTTCCCCTTCTACCACTCTTTCTGCGAGTGCTATCAGTTGGAATCGGGGTAACATCCTCTGTAGGAAGAAAAAAAAATACAGCTAAGACACGTATATAGCTTGACATTAAAAAGAAACAGAAGCCTTGATCAACATAAAACAACATCATAAGCTTTGATAGGTGTTGGCTTTCATAATAACAAATTTGGTTTAGTTGTAAGAAAATCATGCTTAGATAGAAATGCAAACAAAAGTTTCATTGCCAGAATTAGCATGGACCTAAACATCAACTGTCATATTATTTCTGCAGATATGTTTATATATCAAATGCTGAGATTCTTATGTTTGCAAAATAAAATGTTATTTAAGAAAACATGACAGTCGAGGTTATTTCCGCACACATATTTCCAACCACCCAAAATCATATATTTGCAAACTCAAATGTTGTTTTTAGCAATTTCGACAGCATTTGGCAATGACAAGAGAAAAACTTAAAGCACCAAGATTTAACAAACATTCACTTTAAAAACCAATTGTAAGTTGTAACTTTTATAAACCGAAAATATGTTTACTGTTTCTATTAAAAATCCAGAAAGAAAAATATTCGATTTGTTGAGAGCGTATAATGAACCAAGAAGCTATAAGGTTTACCTATGCGACCAATTTTCATGCCAGAACGAGCAAGAGCTCTGAGAGCAGCCTGGGCACCTGGACCAGGTGTCTTGGTCTTGTNCACTATTGACTTTCTTAGTCTTTCTTTTTCAACTTTGACCTTAAATATTTTTGTGGGTGTTATATAATATTTAATGCAAAATATATAAATAGATTAGGTTTTAAGTGTACTTTTCAATGGTATAATTTTTCATCAAGGATTATATAATAAAAGATATATATTTATGGTCAAAATTAAAACAGTTTGACTTTGAAAATTCAAACTGGACAATAATTTTGAGACGGAGGGAGTACTCGATAAAACCGAAGCTAGGTTTTGATGAATTTTAAAATTGAGGTTAGGCAGGGAAAAAGCCGCGCGTTTTGTGTGATATGTTTTTGTTAGTGGTGAAAATGAGCCGAGCCGTTCGTGAAAAGCTCGAGATCGGATCGATAAAAAGCTCGAACGAGCCGAGCCTAAACGAGCTCGAGTCCGAGTGCGAGCCTAAATTTGGACTCGTTTAATAATCGAGCTCGAGCCCGAGCTTTATATAAAAAGCTTGATTAGGCTCGCAAGCCTAAGCGAGCCCTAAAAATATATTATTTCTATACATATACTAGCTTAAAAAAATAAACGAGCTCGAGACTATTGTGATTAACGAGCTTTTGAGCTTTATTGCATTCAACATGTTATATAAGTTAGTTGAGCCCGAGCTTGAAAATTTTCATAAGCCGAGCTCGAGCTCAAAATATGAGGCTCGAAACAAGCTCGAGCCCAAGCTCGGGCTTTATACATATAACTGAGCTCGGCTTGCCTCGTTTTCACCCCTACTTTTTGTAAATCCTCATAATATGGTATAAAATGAATACTAATTGAGTGTGTTAAACGATCAGAGAAAGGGATTTACTCGCGCGCTACACTGCACATTCAATCCTAGAGTGAGGGATGATCAGATTCTTAGCTGCCTTTTTCACTTGCACTCCACACATTGCACATTAATATCTTGGTGAGCTTTTGTACAATGTGTTTAGCATGCACCAAATTATCCGATTAGGAATGTAAACAGTAAACAGATTAACATTACAAGTATAAAATCAAAGCTTCGGGCCAGACAAGTTTGACAATTTTCTAATCTGAACAAGCCAAGATTTTTAAAACCGTATTAGTACAGTTTAGTTACTTTCATAGTCTCTTCATTTTCTGTGTTATTGTGGCAGAAAGAACCATGAGGTCGTAACAAAAACCAGCAATGCCAACAGGTTAAGCCGAGCCAGACCTACCAAGTTCATATGGCCAGTCTTGCACATTCTTTTACCATATTCAACGATATTACCAAAACAAAAGTCAAACAGTAAAGCAGTAAAGCTTGTAGGAAGCGTCATATACTCTATCCAAAAAGAACGACAATAACTGTAAATTGTTTGCCACAATGCTTGAAATTATCTAAACTATCAAATGGCAACAGAAAACCGAAACTTGGTGAACATAACTCCATCCGATAATCCATATGAAAATGTAGCTCGGTATTGCGAGATCAGAGCCTTCTTCCCCTTCTACCACTCTTTCTGCGAGTGCTATCAGTTGGAATCGGGGTAACATCCTCTGTAGGAAGAAAAAAAAATACAGCTAAGACACGTATATAGCTTGACATTAAAAAGAAACAGAAGCCTTGATCAACATAAAACAACATCATAAGCTTTGATAGGTGTTGGCTTTCATAATAACAAATTTGGTTTAGTTGTAAGAAAATCATGCTTAGATAGAAATGCAAACAAAAGTTTCATTGCCAGAATTAGCATGGACCTAAACATCAACTGTCATATTATTTCTGCAGATATGTTTATATATCAAATGCTGAGATTCTTATGTTTGCAAAATAAAATGTTATTTAAGAAAACATGACAGTCGAGGTTATTTCCGCACACATATTTCCAACCACCCAAAATCATATATTTGCAAACTCAAATGTTGTTTTTAGCAATTTCGACAGCATTTGGCAATGACAAGAGAAAAACTTAAAGCACCAAGATTTAACAAACATTCACTTTAAAAACCAATTGTAAGTTGTAACTTTTATAAACCGAAAATATGTTTACTGTTTCTATTAAAAATCCAGAAAGAAAAATATTCGATTTGTTGAGAGCGTATAATGAACCAAGAAGCTATAAGGTTTACCTATGCGACCAATTTTCATGCCAGAACGAGCAAGAGCTCTGAGAGCAGCCTGGGCACCTGGACCAGGTGTCTTGGTCTTGTTACCCCCAGTAGCTCGCAACTTAATGTGAAGAGCAGTAACACCAAGCTCCTGCAAACAAAACCGTAATCATAACACATTAATATCAACAGATATATGAGCCAGCAATGTATTAAGATTACAGTGTTACATATTCCAAACCCTTGGCATCTTTCCAAATAGAAACAAAAACTATAACACAGTTACTCTTGCAGTCTGAAAAAAAGTTCACAAATATAGTAGAAAAAAACCTTGCATCGGGTAGAAACATCTTGAGCAGCAAGCATAGCAGCATAAGGAGAAGATTCATCTCTGTCAGCCTTCACCTTCATCCCACCTTATTGTGATCGAAATAAAAAACAGATAAGCACAAAATTAATAGGAAAAAAAAAGCAATCAAAACAATGACAAAAGTCACAAAACAGATCCTAGTTTTGAACTTTCGACAATTTCCTTAACAAACTTGAACATAGGCATCCGTTATTCACTATTTTGATAACTATAAGCAATCAGCAACATAAATTCAGTAAATACTTTATTCGTTACCATTTCATAATAGCCAAACAAAAAAATAACTGGTATTTTTGTAACTTGTACCAAAAACCTTATAATTCATTGCAAGTCCAAAGAAACTCATTTCAAAATGGCTTTAAATTTACAGTTACAAATTAATCACTTCCGTCGAATTTCGAGTATAAATAGCTTAACAGAATTACAAAATTCAAAGCATAACTAAATTCACCTAAGTTTATACCAAAAACGCTATTTAAGTGTATACCTGTAATTCTGACCATAGTTTCACGTCCAGAGATATCAGTCACATGCTGCAGAAAAAACAAGTAGGCGTAAATAAACATAAAGAAAAAAACAGTTTGAAATAAATCGATTAGTTGGGAACTTACAATGAAAGTGTCGTTAAACGACGCAAAGATGTGTGCAACACCAAAGACAAGCTCTCCCTCACGAGTAGCAGGTCCAAGAGTGACATCTTCCTTAGGCTCCCTATTCTTTCTCTTCGACTATCATCAAAATTAATAAATGAATTACTACTCATCCAAACTACACACAAAACTAATGGTTTTATATCCTAACTACTAATTTTGGGATTATTTTAATCGAAATAAAATTATAACTTAACCCAAACCATCAATAAAAATGTCTAACAAATCATTTATTTTGGGGGTTTTACAGCATATTTAATTTAAATAACAAATCTATAATTGAAACACTGAACAATGATACAAATAACATCTATAAAATAAGTCTACAGATACAAATGATAAATTTGTTAAGATAACATATGATGATTTACCATGGTGGCGTGGCGTGGAGTTTTGTGCTGCAAAATGGTGATGAGTGAATTTGTTAAGGGTTAGGGTTTCACCATATCTTATGTTTATGTAACAATCTAACTTTTTGGGTTCACATTTTTTTGGGCCTGCGAATAAGTCCAACCCAAACCCAACTAACTAATAGACAGTTTTTGCCCCTACCAGTCTAGCACTGTAACATTTAGTGCCTCTTAGAGGACTTTTGAGCCTTTTGGAGACGAGCAAGGTGTTCATCAGTTCGGTTATCGGGTTGTTTGGTTTATTCTGTTTAGTTAGTTCGGTTAAATTCTTTTTTTTTTTTAGTTAAAAGCGAGAATCAAACCGAAATGAATTCAAATTTGATTAAACCGAATCGAATAACCCGAATTACACATATTTTTAATTATTTATTTCTATAATTATATATTTTTTTTCGCCAAAAAAAATTTAAGGCTTGAAAATTTTAATATTTATACTATGAAAAGTTTTAACGTCTTTTTTTAATATAAATATATAAAAATTATATATATTTATGTAAATTCGGTTCTCGGTTCATTGTGCCATAACCATATCTGAACCAAAAACCAAATATTTACTTCGGTTCGGTTTGGTTTTGGAAAAATTGGTTCAATTACAAATTCTATTCGTGTTTTTCAGTTTCGGTTTTTGATTTTTGCGGCTGAAACCAGAATTCTACACACCCCTAGAGACAAGTACTCACTAAAAGCTTTTTGCAAGGACATTTTCTTTTCAAAAGGTCCTCGTTAAATAATGAATGCTATTCGATGAATCAATATTAACCATAACCTATGATTGAGGTGCTTAACTTATGAATGACGTGGAAAACCTTCGTGTGAATTAGTTTTTCATTTAGCCGTCGTTTAAATTTGTACTTAACTTTAATCTGAGTGGTTGTTTATTTGAATGTGTTAATTAATGTTGAATATAATTAAAATGAGTTCGGTTAATTAAGATTATTAACCTGAGTGGCTATATTTTTTATTGGAAGGGGATATAAGTTCGCATTCGTTTTCAGTTTCGTAAGTACAAAGAGTAATTTAAATTATTTAGAAATCATTTATAATTTATTTAACTTATTTATATTTAATTTAAATCGTTTATAATTTGTTAAAATTATTTAAAAATCGTTTATAATTAGTTTGAATTATTTTTGATTTATTTAAATCATTTTAATTAAAGAAATCAGTTTTATTCAATTTATGATCATTTTGTAGTTACTTTTGACGAGGACATATCTTCGCCAAAAGTATTTACCAAAACCATAAACACTTTCTTAAATTTTGATTTGGTCAACACCTTTGACGGAAAAAATAGATGGGAGTAATTAGCCAAAATGAAAAAGTTGGGGAAAAAATAAAACTGGGTCAACCATTTGGCGAGGACATGTTCTCGCCAAATGTTTGCTTTGAAAATATAGTATTTTTTCTTATCCGTCAAAGTCTTAAAGTGGAATTTTTATTTTTATTTTTGTCATTTTGTGACTTTTGGCAAAGACATTACTGTCATCGCCAAAAGGCACATAACATGTTCTCTTTTTTCTTGTAGTGTACTTGAATTGTATACGACTAACACATGGACATCATGGCTGGTTGTGCACAAATGATACACATAATAAGATCGATCGAGGAAGGATTGTAACTTGGAAGCTAAAAGATAGATAAAAATGAAGTCTCAACAAAAATTGTAATCTACCTAAAAAGCTAGATCGGTTTTGATACATAAAAATGATTTTATTCAATATTTAAAGAATTGCAAATAAATCAAAGCCATGTAGGATCCAAATGTAGTTTTCAATAGAATTAGTTTCGCAATTCAAGAAAAAGCTAGCGGTGCATCTTATTCGTTTAACTTACATCTCTATGTAAATCCAAATTAATTATTATTAAAATTACCATATGATTATGTGGGATCGGAATCGTCAATTTTATAGAATATTCTAAGCTAGTCCAACTATGAAAAACAACTTCGTATGCAGGGACGGAGCCAGAACCAAATATGACGGGGTGCACAAAATCTTTTGAACCGTAATACTGGAAACACATTTCGAAGGACCGGGTGCATTTAAGATGCATTTAGGAAAAATCGGTGTTTTTTTCAAAAATTAACACTACATCGAAAAAATCCATTGGGTTCCCAGGGCACCCGCGGGAACCCCTAGCTCCGTCCCTGTTTGTATGTCAACCATACGGAGTTTATAAAAAAGGTGGAAAAGAAACTACAGATAAATACAATATGTCAACGTATATATTACTAGTTATAATACCCGTGCACGCACGGGTTTTTTCTAGAAAAAAATTAGTAAGTATTATTATTGATTAAAAATACATAAGTTTTACTTCTGAAATGATGACTTTGCTAATTGAATAATCATGACAATATGTTTGGTTGTTCTAATATATTTTTGTTGATGCGCTCTTGTAAATTATCATCATCTCCTCATAAAACACATCTTAAAATAGTAAAACGAATAAGTATACATTATACGTATACATTTAGAATTTTGTATTTTGCATTTCATATTCAATTAGACTTGTTGGTCTTCGATCCATGTTAACACACAAAGAAGCACAAGGTAATATATTAATCGCAATAAAGCACAAGAATAATGTTTCAGAAGGGAAGACAACATATACTTATTATAAATGGTTGCATTATATCTATGTGTAAAAGGTGTTTTGTAAACCTTTTATACATATATGAAAGAATATTAAATAGTAAATTACCAAATACTCCGTAATATTTTATATTAGTCATTGCTATACGTACAATCTCGTGTATTCGTTGCATATCGCAGTAACTCATGATTTAATTTTGATATGCCTCATGTTTACAAAGAGTTTTGAATATCCCAATTCATTTAATCTATTAACAATAATATTCATAAGATAAACATGTAATTTTATTTTGTGGCCATCCGCCATCATCATCCTTGCACTATATAGAAAGTTGCAAAAATTCCCATTGATAAGACAGTGGTATTAACCTTGTGCATTGGTATCCTTGCAGAAAAGACGAAGGCAATCGCACCGACTTGTAGTTAGAAACTATCCATTTTAACATGCTACTTTCCTACATACAATCTGTTACATCAATCACAGTCAAAGAAAGATTGAGCTATTGTATATCTTCAATACATGTACAAATGTATAAAGAGCTTATCCATTTTTCCATCACCAGCACAGCTTTATGATATAAAAGAGATCACAAATTGTTTGGTTGCAAGCCAAAGTAATGATGTTTAAGCATGTACACAAAACTATTAATGCACACTCACTCTCTTCGCATCTTCATATAAACATTGATTACTTTGTTCGACTAAACTTTCTTAGCTGCTTCATATGGGTCTCTAAAGAAATGTAATTCTACGTTATTGGGATTTGTACTTTTGAAGAGAATCATCTTTATCTAACGCTTTTGAATCATTCATTTTCGTTTTATCATCTTCAGGTAATTTACATACGGGAAGATCATCAATAAGAAGGCACATACAATATCGGGTAGAGGTTAAAATTATGTTCCTTATTCGATCTTTATTCCACAACGCGATGACAAGTGAGCTATAGACATCTTTAGATAAATAAAAATCGTACATAGATAAAGTAAGGATGTAATGATCATCATTCATCATAACAGATTGTCAAGTGGTTTAGATAGTGGGTCAGGACGCGTAACTTTGGTACAGGTAATGCACGTCCAAACATCTATTACTTTGTTGAAATCTCAGCAGAAAAAACACAAATGCAGGTAGAAGCGGTAGTCCACACCTTATTTTTGAAAAATCGAGCTATTATTTACTTAATTGAGCGAAAGCACTCAATTGTATCATATATAACTGTGGCTCTACATGCTCTAGCTGAAGCGCTCACATTAGATGTGGCTGCACCAAAGGTTTACGGGTAGTTGATTTCCAGTTTCTCTTCACCGCTTCGCGGTACATCCGTTGCAAGCTGAACGAAGAACGCCATTAATGTAATAATGCTCTTTTTTCTTAGTAATTTAGTATGCAACATTATATTGAGTCTGTACATTCTCTAAAGAATTCAAACATCACATATATTATCCATTAACATCTAATGATCTCTCCAATTACTCGTAGTTGTTTAGCATATAAGTACCAAATCTGTCACACACTCATACCCACGCTGCATCAATAGTGGCAACCATTGTTAACATAAATCAGAAACTTAATAAGATGGATTAAAAGCGTTATCTGTCTATAAAAATTATCTTGAAATCTTAATCTTAGGTCTATCAAATCAAGTTTCATGTGAGTGATAATATGGAGTATTAATGTGGTTTCTAAAGGTTAAAACTTGTAAGAAGAAAATGATAACTTTTAATATGAGTTTACCTCACAATGGTAGGAACTGAGAAGAAGGAAGACACCATATATTAGTAGGTATGTTTAATGGGTATGCTAAATTGCTAATTATGATGTGGGATTGTTGGGTATCACAGACCGCTATCCATCAAAAACTGTTTATATCCCATTGAATCAAAAATCCTTAAATTAAATTGAACACATAAAACTGAATATCAGACACCTAAATACAAATAAAATTATAAGTACTCGTAGAATACCATTCAACTTTTGATTTTGCTACCAATAACACACACGCTAAAACAACCTAAAATTAACATCTTTCAAAAGTATCCAGTGAGAGGTGCCAATTATGACATGTTTGTTTATAAATGGGTCAAATCAGGTTAAGTTTCATTATTAAAACAATAAAAACTCTATTATGGCAAAAATAATAATTAGGAACAGTGAGAGGATTAGTGGAACGACTCCATTAAGATAAACATAACAACTATAAATCTTCCTAGGAAAATTCTACATTTCCAAACACTGATCAGATTGTTAATATGACTATATTAGGGTCAATTGTGTTGTAAAAAAATACCAATGAGAAACTACATTATGCATATATAAGTCCCATAACCGATGGAAAGGAAGGACACCCAAGAAAAATGAGAACTTTTAGTAAAGAAACATGCGGTGATGTTCTACAAAGGTGTTGATGCAAAACTACAATGACCCTTGTGAGGTCTTTATAATATCTTAAAGCAAAGAATTTTCTTACTAAGGCACCACATAGGGTTAATAAGCGTAAAGCGAAAAAGGAACTTTCTTCCGGGAACAATATATAAATAATAAGTTATTGGGTTAAGGGGCATTAGTAATGCATACTGTGATGCTAAGATGTCCATTAGATCGATATTTGCCTCCATATATTCACATACAATCAACGTCGACAAGACCTACTGTTGTTAGTTTAGTTATAACTTAAATAGTGAAATCATAATATGTTGCTATCTACATTAAAATTGATTGTTAAACATATTACATACATGTTTGATATAAGAATTAAATAATTAAATTTGAACCTTAAAAAATTAGTTAAGCAATGTATTAAATATAAATTAAAATGAGAATGAGTACTATAGTAGAAACTTACATTGGGCTGTAAAGAATGGATCTTGGCACTCTGAGCAGTCATCCACCAATTCCTTATGTTTGTTTGAATATGGGTCATATGCTCACTTGTCAATATCTTGGGAAGCTGAGGCCATGACCTGAAACTTTGCTTTGATGCCTTTCCTCTGTGTAATGATTATTTTACACTTCTATCAGAATAACATAGGTTGGAGAATGTAACATAGTGATTGTTAGTTATAAATAAGTTTACCTGAATCTTTAACACCTTCTTGCATTTTAACTTCTAACTCATGATTCTCATTGATGCGTTGCTGAAGTTGTTGCTTGGGCAGTCGAGAACCCCAGCTACCTAGACTCTGCTCCCCTGAAAACGAAGTATCTTTTTATAAGAAAAAAATTATTCCAGCATTCAAGTTAATTCAAGGTTTTATAGTAGTATACTTTCTCATCCAATATTCTACAGTCATGAATTTACCTAAAATCACAACATAATTTTCCTACTTAGTAACTCCACTTGCAATAGTTTATTAACAAAAGTTACACAAAACTCCAATTGCCTTGAAGTATATTTCACTTCAAAATCCATCAACATGATAGATTACCTTAATCCTATCTGCCATACAACTGCTTACTTGGTGCTAATATTTTAGATCATTAGACCATAAACCCTAACAATAAATTAGCCATAAAACATAGAAACCATGAACTTTAGCAGATAGACATCTTACCAACCACAATCACACATCACTGCCCA
The DNA here is from genome assembly GCA_014162995.1 of Artemisia annua. NCBI lineage: Eukaryota > Viridiplantae > Streptophyta > Magnoliopsida > Asterales > Asteraceae > Artemisia > Artemisia annua. Next base: position 102,592 of record LBNU01022268.1, on the reverse strand, counting down.
TATCGGAACACAAATTGAATCTCACTGTTAGTCCTAGTTTAAATCTAACAAAAGAATATATTACTTGGTCACAAATTCAGTTATACAGTATAAAATACGTATACTTAGTCTCCTCCAAAAGCAAAAATTTTCAACTGTACAAATAGTACCAGTTATGCAATAATTTTTAGTTAAATAGTACTTCAACTCCACCGAGCAAAATAAGAAACATACTCATGTCAGCTTAACATTACGGACTTTGATATACTAACTATGATCTTATGATAGTAAGAGAAAGTCTATTTTAGGATAATAAGAGACCTAATAAGTTCCATTTATACTTTGCTAACAATGTATATTACCTTGCACATATTCAGATTGGGTTCATTCATTTAAGCACCATACACCATCTAGAAAATCCAGCAAATTTGTTATATGACTTTCAGTTTCATTATTAATAACATACGGAGTACTCCATAACAAATGACCATCTAACTATTTCAGCTACACCCTCACGTGCTACATCATATGTAACTTACAATGAAGAAGCTGCTAGAGTTATAAAATATAATGAACATTAGTTACCTTGAAATACACTAAATCGAAAGTTAGGTGCATTCAATATTATCGAAACACTAAACTGAAGTTTCGCGGACCATGAAAAACCTCGAAATCGTATATGTAAATCGAACATAGTGCCTTATTTGTTAATGGCATAATTGGTAGCAATTTAATAGGCAATCCAAAAGCCCCATATAAATTTTAAATCACAACAACACATCCTTAATCTTTACAAATTTGGAGAGTAATTAAAAACAAATACCATACCTCAAGGTACAACTACAAACTGATATTACAACAACTGTTTTTGAGCATTAAATTAAAGCACAAACCCATAACTTAATTACATCCAAAAAAACAATCAATGCATATATCAATAAGTCGACAATTAATGTAAATAGATAGAAGATTAATTAAGCTAATTAATTACCTGGATCAGTTTTCAATTTCCTTGTGTCGATGAAGGTGGGAGTAAGGTTTCACAGAAGAATCTGTTTTCACCACAAAGTTTAATTAATCTTCTTGATGATGTGGGTTGTGGTTGTTCATCTTCTTGATGATTCCTAACGCTTGAAGTTTTCTTTGTTTGTAAATCCATGGCTCCCGTTTTTGTTTTTAGTTTTTAACATTGTTACCCCTGTAAATTAAACAATTACCGTTAACCCCATGTGTTTTTCTTGTTTTTTTCATAATCGGTTTAATATAACGAAATTTTGCAACGTTTGACCAAATTAGATTCAATTTTGACTTTTTTATAGCCAATCAAATCGCACGATTTTGCACGTGTGTCAGTTTCAAGCATCCTGATTGGTCCAATTTTTTTCCCCATAAGATTGTTCTGTCAAAAAAACTCCGAAATGATGTAATTCTTTTATTATATAAAAGATACTTGAATTTTGAATGAAAAGAGTCTAATAATGTGCTATTTCCGTTTTGGGAAATGCTAACAGCAGCCCTCAGGGTTATTGTTAACAATCAACTTTTTTAAAAAAATTGCTCATATTAAGACAAAGATGATAACTATTCCTTATTTTGCTTTCATAACCAATGAAAAAAATGCATTGTATTTGTATTTGAGAAAATCAAGTAAATTGTTTTTGATTATTCATGATTTTGTTTGGACATAGTGAATATTCTATGCTTAATTTTTGGAAATCAGTTATTAACAACAACCCTAAAGGTTGTTAGCAAAACCCTTCTATTTTTAGATGTTTCTAACATTTGTTTGTGCATTATTTTGTTATATTATTATTTTTTGTTTATGTGGTGACTTGCGCTTGACCTTTAGGGTGTGTTTCTTTTTTCCCTTAGCTAAGGGATAGGGCCCACATGGGTCCACACAAGCATTTAATAATATTTTTTTTTATGTGGAGCCCACAAATTTCCACTAATACTTCTATATCCACAAGCCAAAAAATATGTCCCTCTCCCCATATAGAGGCATTAACAAATATGGGCCCACATAGGATCCACATGGTCCCTTAGCTAAGGGAAAAAAAAACACCCCCTAGTGATTGATTGATTTATTTATTTTTTCCTTAATTAGTGTTCTTATATATATATTTTTATAACTATGTGTATATATAATATATATTGTATATATTGCATGTCTTATGTTTCTGATGTACTTGCAATGCCATGGATTAGTGTCTGTTATGATGTCTTCCCGTATTGTATGATGCTTACCGACTATTTATTTATTTTGCAAATCGCGCAAATGATTAACTTGCATATATTTGATGATATAACTAGCTATGTCGAATCTTGCGAAACTTGAATTTTTGGCTTGGACATAAGTGGACAAAACTATTTGTCTTGGGTTTTGGATGCCGAGATGAACCTTGCTGCTAATGGTCTTGGTAATACAATCCAAGCGGGAAAGACAACAAATGTTGAATAAAAAGCTAAGACAATGATATTGTTGCGCCATCACCTCCATGAGAATTTAAAATATGAATATCTCACTGTTAAGAACCCACCTGTCCTTTGGAATCATTTGAAGGACAGATATGAACATCAAAAAACAGTGATTTTACCAAGAGCCCATTATGACTGGGTCATCTAAGGTTCCAGAATTTTAAAACGGTGAGTGAATATAATTCTGCTATGTTTAAATTACCTCACAATTAACTTTGTGTGGAGAAAAAATCACTGATGAAGAAATGTTTGAAAAAACATTCTCTACATTTCATGCCTCTAATTTACTATTGCAACAACAATACCGCGAAAGAGGCTTTAAAAAGTATTGTGATTTAATCTCATGTTTACTTGTCGCGGAACAAAACAATGAATTATTGAAGAAAAACCATGAGTCGCGTCCAACTGGATCCGCTCCACTTTCGAAAGCAAATATGGTAAATGGAGGTCGCAGTCGTGGATCTGACCGTGGACGGGGACGTGGCCATGGACACGGCCGTGGTCGTGGAGGTGGCCAAGTTCGTGATTTTGGTTGAGGTAATTATCATGGTTTTCAGTTTGGAAAATACAAGTGGTCACAAAAAGTGGCAAGATAAAGGTAAGATGATAAAAAAATGATGTAGATGAAAAAGTAAAAGGTGCCACAGAAAGTGTATGTTATCATTGTAGCGGAACTAATCATTGGGCCCGTGCATGTCGCACACCCCAAACATATGGTGGAACTCTACCAACGATCCGAAAAGAAAAAAGGAAAAGGGGTTGAAGTTAACTTTGCATATGATGAAGGGAAAATTGAGCCTTGATATCGATAGCCTCGGTATTGACAACCTTGGTGTTCCAAAAGACCCAAATGCTAACACTCATTTGGATGTCAGTGATTTCCTCATAAATGAGTGATCCATAAGCAAAGTGTCAATAAAGCCAAGAATAACACATCTTCATGTCGATGATACTTTTGCATATAATGTAGCGCTAGAAGTTATGGAAAATGATGAGGATCAAGAACCAAAGTCAATTCCGGAATGCAAAAATAGAAATGTTTAGCGAAAATGGAAAGACGCAATTGAGGTAGAATTAAAATCTCTTGAAAAACGAGAAGTTTTCGGACCGGTAGTCCATACAGTCCGTACACCTGAAGGTGTAAAACCCGTTGGGTATAAATGGGTCTTTATGTGAAAACGAAATGAAAGAAATGAAATTACGCGTTACAAAGCACGCTTGATGGCACAAGGATTTTCACAAAGACCGGGTATAGATTATGAAGAAACATATTCTCCTGTGGTGGATGCAACTACTTTTCGTTATCTAATTAGTCTGGTAATACAAGAAGGACTCGATTTGCGTCTAATGGATGTTGTGACAGCCTATTTATATGGCTCACTTGATACAGAAATCTTCATGAAGCTTCCAGATGGGTTTAAGCTTCCTGAATCAGGAAAAATAAGTTCTCGAAACAATATGCAGACAAACTAAATAAATCTTTGTATGGGTTTAAGCAGTCTGGGCGAATGTGGTACAATCGCCTTAATGAATATTTATTAAAGGAAGGATATAGAAATGATTCTATTTGCCCATGAATTTTTATAAAAAGTTCTGCATCTGAATATGTCATAATTGTTGTATATGTTGATGATCTGAATATCATTGGAACTCCATGGGAGCTTTCAAAGGCAGTAGAATGCCTCAAGAAAGAATTTGAAATGAAAGATCTCGGAAAAACAAAGTTTTGTCTTGGATTACAAATTGAACATCTAAAGAATGGAATCCTTGTCCACCAAAATGCATACACAGATAAGTTGCTAAAAAGATTTTATATGGAAAAATTCCATCCATTGAGCACCCCAATGGTTGTAAGGACCTTAGATGTTGAAAAGGACCATTTTCGACCTCCAAGTGACGACGAGGAAATTCTTGGTCCCGAAGTACCTTATTTAAGTGCCATTGGGGCATTGTTATTTCTTGCGAGTCATACACGACCCGATATATCATTTTCCCTAAACCTATTGGCAAGATATAGCTCGTGTCCAACAAGAAGACATTGGAATGGGGTCAAACAAATATTTTGCTACCTTCAAATTACAAAAGATATGGGATTATATTATACCAACTCATCCGAAAGAAATCTTGTTGGTTTTGCAGATGCAGGTTATTTGTCTGATCCCCATACCGGTCGGTCCCAAACTGGATATGTTTTCACAAGTTCTAGTACTGCCATTTCATGGCGTTCCGTGAAGCAAACAATGAGTGCCACTTAATCAAATCATGTAGAGATCTTGGCCATCCATGAAGCGAGTCGGGAATGCGTATGGTTAAGAAATGTGGTACAACATATTCGTGAATCATGTAGTATTTCTTCAGACCAGGAAGCTCCAACAATCATGCATGAAGATAATGCAGCATGCATTGCTCAGCTAAAGACGGATACATCAAAGGTGACAGGACCAAGCATATTCTACCAAAGTTCTTTTTCACTCATGACTTACAGAAGAGCGGCGATATTATTGTTTAAAAGGTCCGTTCAAACGAAAACTTAGCAGACTTGTTTACCAAGGCACTTCCCACTGCAACATTTAAGAAGTTCGTTCACGGCATTGGAATGCGGAGACTCAATGAACTTCAGTGATCATCATCAGAGGGAGAACATACATGTTGCACTCTTTTTCCCTTAGCTATGGTTTTTTTCCCACCGGGTTTTTCCATGCAAGGTATTTAACGAGGCAACAAATCTAATCGTATGACAACTAATGATGGATAGCCAAGAGGGAGTATTATGAATAATTAAATGTGTGTCTATCCATACTGTGACAAATGGTAATTTTTCCGCTAAAATTTTAATAATAAACGCCATTTATTATTATTGGACAATTTTGGCTAAGCATATTTGAGTTATATAACTATTTCGGGAAGCAAACCCGAACACTGTGCCTACGGTAACCCACTACTACATTTACTTTCATCAAGAAAATACGAAAATATTACTTGATTACTATACTGGAGTTTATTTACCGAACCGAGATATTATCTCGAGCACAGCACGACACGTGTACCGACAGTGTTTTAACTACGGCAGTCACCAATAATTTAAAAACAGTATTATATATATATATATATATATATATATATATATATATATATATATATATGGTATGGATTAAAATAAAAAGTCCCTTATAATAAAAAGTGTAGTCGAAAAACCATGAGTCACGTCCAACTGGATCCGCTCCACTTTTGGAAGCAAATATGATAAATGGAGGTCGCGGTCATGGATCTGACCGTGGACGGGGACGTGGCCATGGACGCGGCCGTGGTCGTGGACGTGGCCAAGTTCGTGGTTTGGTCGAGGTAATTATCATGGTTTTCAGTTTGGAAATACAAGTGGTCACAAAAAGTGGCAAGATAAAGGTAAGATGATAAAAAATGATGTAGGTGAAAAAGTAAAAGGTGCCATAGAAAATGTATGTTATCATTGTGGCGGAACTAATCATTGGGCCCGTGCATGTCGCACACCCAAACATTTGGTGGAACTCTACCAACGATCTCAAAAGAACAAAGGAAAAGGGGTTGAAGTTAACTTTGCATATGATGAAGGGAAAATTGATAGCCTTGATATCGATAGCCTCGATATTGACAACCTTGGTGTTCCAAAAGACCCAAATGATAACACTCATTTGGATGTCAGTGATTTCCTCATAAATGAGTGATCCATAAGCAAAGTGTCAATAAAGCCAAGAATAACACATCTTCATGTCGATGATACTTTTGCATATAATGTAGCGCTAGAAGTTATGGAAAATGATGAGGATCAAGAACCAAAGTCAGATCCGGAATGCAAAAATAGAAATGATTGGCGAAAATGGAAAGACGCAATTGAGGTAGAATTAAAATCTCTTGAAAAACGAGAAGTTTTCGGACCGATAGTCCATACAGTCCGTACACCTGAAGGTGTAAAACCCGTTGGGTATAAATGGGTCTTTATGTGAAAACGAAATGAAAGAAATGAAATTACGCGTTACAAAGCACGCTTGATGGCACAAGGATTTTCACAAAGACCGGGTATAGATTATGAAGAAACATATTCTCCTGTGGTGGATGCAACTACTTTTCGTTATCTAATTAGTCTGGTAATACAAGAAGGACTCGATTTGCGTCTAATGGATGTTGTGACAGCCTATTTATATGGCTCACTTGATACAGAAATCTTCATGAAGCTTCCAGATGGGTTTAAGCTGCTTGAATCAGGAAAAATAAGTTCTCGAAACAATATGCAGTCAAACTAAATAAATCTTTGTATGGGTTGAAGCAGTCTGGGCGAATGTGGTACAATCGCCTTAATGAATATTTATTAAAGGAAGGATATAGAAATGATTCTATTTGCCCACGTATTTTTATAAAAAGTTCTGTAAATATGTCATAATTGTTGTATATGTTGATGATCTGAATATCATTGGAACTCCAGGGGAGCTTTCAAAGGCAGTAGAATGCCTCAAGAAAGAATTTGAAATGAAAGATCTCGGAAAAACAAAGTTTTGTCTTGGATTACAAATTGAACATCTAAAGAATGGAATCCTTGTCCACCAAAATGTATACACAGATAAGTTGCTAAAAAGATTTTATATGGAAAAATTCCATCCATTGAGCACCCCAATGGTTGTAAGGACCTTAGATGTTGAAAAGGACCCTTTTCGACCTCCAAGTGACGACGAGGAAATTCTTGGTCCCGAAGTACCTTATTTAAGTGCCATTGGGGCATTGTTATTTCTTGCGAGTCATACACGACCCGATATATCATTTTCACTAAACCTATTGGCAAGATATAGCTCGTGTCCAACAAGAAGACATTGGAATGGGGTGAAACAAATATTTTGCTACCTTCAAGGTACAAAAGATATGGGATTATATTATACCAACTCATCCGAAAGAAATCTTGTTGGTTTTGCAAATGCAGGTTATTTGTCTGATCCTCATACTGTTCGGTCCCAAACTGGATATGTTTTCACAAGTTCTAGTACTGCCATTTCATGGCGTTCCGTGAAGCAAACAATGAGTGCCACTTCATCAAATCATGCAGAGATCTTGGCCATCCATGAAGCGAGTCGGGAATGCGTGTGGTTAAGAAATGTGGTACAACATATTCGTGATTCATGTAGTATTTCTTCAGACTAGGAAGCTCCAACAATCATGCATGAAAATAATGCAGCATGCATTGCTCAGCTAAAGACGGATACATCAAAGGTGACAGGACCAAGCATATTCTACCAAAGTTCTTTTTCACTCATGACTTACAGAAGAGCGGCGATATTATTGTTTAAAAGGTCCGTTCAAACGAAAACTTAGCAGACTTGTTTACCAAGGCACTTCCCACTGCAACATTTAAGAAGTTGGTTCACGGCATTGGAATGCAGAGACTCAATGAACTTCAGTGATCATCATCAGAGGGAGAACATACATGTTGCACTCTTTTTCCCTTAGCTATGGTTTTTTTCCCACAGGGTTTTTCCAAGCAAGGTTTTTAACGAGGCAACAAATCTAATCGTATGACAACTAATGATGGATAGCCAAGAGGGAGTATTATGAATAATTAAATGTGTGTCTATCCATACACCTTAACCTCCATAAATTCTTATCTTATCACTTGGTAACTAGGATGATTAGTAGAAAGATAAGTATGATTAGTAGGAGATTTATTCTTATCTTGATTATCACTTTGATTGTAAGAACCCTATAAATAGAGGTTCATTTGTAGTTTGTAATCATCAATAAAAATGCATTTCACAATCTCTCTATTCTTCTAGCTTATACTTCTTGTCGATCATCATTATTTTGTAACACTTTTTTGTTGGAAAATTTAGTGCACTTGAGGGATGAGTTCACACCTGGTAATGGGTTTGGTGGTACGGAGTGTACACCCATTTGGTCCATGAACACCCTGACTCAATTGTGGTTATACTAGTAGACTCTGCTACTAGACTCTACTGCTCTGCTGCTAGACTCTACTGCTGACTCTGCTGTTGGACTCTACTGCTAGTGGATCCTGCTGACAGTGGACTCTGCTGATAGTATGTTTTTGACTTTGCTGCTAGCAGATATGACTCTGCTGCTGATTCCACTGCTAGTGTTAATATTACCACTGCTAGTGGTAATATTGTTTCCACTGATAACCACTGATTCCTACTATTATGGAAAGTATTATGATATATTTAATGGGCCGTTAAATATACATAATTCCATGGGCTAGGGTTTGAGTATTCTCTATTATAAATAGAGATCATAACATTCTGCATGAAGTACGATCAACACAAAACCCTAAACACTTGAATACGAATCTGTTCTTGATTTGTGCCTAAAACAAGAACATCACTTGGTCTTATCCCATAGAGATATTCGTGTAACCCAGGCATAGGGTCGAATAGTTTCTATTGGAAAGTGATACCACGATTTCAAGTGAATATCCGGTACTCATTGATTATCTTAACCCTAATCTGGGAACACAGACACACCATAAAAACCAACATTTTTGCCTTTTCAAAGGGGTGTAATTTTACTTTGTTACCTCCTCTATTTTCAAGAACACACTTTTGTTCACTTTCATTCATCTCCTTTCTAATCTCGAGGACACAAGATAAAACAATAGTTTTCTTTCATTTACTTTTTTTTTCTCTTTACTTCTTTACTCATCTTTCCTTTCCCTGAAAAAAAAAAAAAAAATGCAACTTGAGAACACAGTGATAAGAAAAGTCAAAAACACATTTTTTCTTTGGGCAAATGACAAAAAAATGCATTGAACTTGACACTTTTTGTGATTGTGTATAGTCAACTACTTTTTCCTTATATATTGTGTGTACTGAACTTTCAAATTTTGATCATTGTGTGTATTTTGTTAATATTCTGCCATGTAAAATTACCATTTTACCCTTCAAAATTTGAAAAACTTAAGGGTAAAATGGTTACAAAATACACACAATGATCGAAATTTAAAGGCTACACAAAATCAATAAAAATGTCAAGTTCAATACATTTTTTTGTTATTTGTCCTTTTTCTTTTTTCTATCTTAAGAACATATAAACCTACACTTATTTTAATTTTACTTTTCTTTTTCTTTTCACTTTTCTAGTCTTTTTATTTCCGTTTCTTTTAAAACTTGAGGACAATGTGTTGCCGTGTTGGTGTTGTTCGGGTGTCTTTTCCTTATTCAACAATTAAAACAAGGCTAAGAAAGTTGTATTTTGTAGTCTTGCAATGGTACGCTTCCTCGAAGTTTCGACTTGTGAAATTTTAGGCTTGAGTGTTTGTCTTGTAACAAGAAAACCTATATTTTTTGTTGTGTGACTGTGTTCTAAATTGTGATGGGATAGGAACAAGTTGACAAATGACAACCCATAAAGATCTCACGTTCTATGTTTGATCCGCCATTGAGGACCTCTTATCGACTTATCTTAATTGGTCTTTTTTCCCTAAATCCAAACCATGCATCCACAACCAGTAGTAAAATACTACTTGATGCCTTCCCAAAAGATGGAAATATCATACGGAGCCACAACTACTTGAGTGGGACCAGATTTCTTAGTTCAATAATTATTACTTTGTAGTAAAAACTAAATTCCACTACGTTATAAAAAACACGCTTTCGGTGCATAAAAAAGTGCACTTCGAGTAGCATAAGTAGATGGTGAAGTGAATTAAAGAATGTAACTAAATATACACTATACTAAATTCAAAATGGTAGCGAATGAATACTACTTGATGTCTTCCCAAACAGATAGAAATATCATACGGTGTCATGTACATATAATGTGGACTTTGCACGTACTAAAAATAAGCTTGTGATGATAACAAAACGGATTTTAAAAGTATGTGTACGATATTGGTATTTTTTTAAAGTCCACGTGCGATATTTATACATTCTTAAAAGTATTTTGCTATTATATGAACTTAACCCAAAGTTTTCACGTAAAATAACTCAGTTTCAAACGAAAATGAAAATTAAAAAACCAAGTAAGTTATCAAGTTTGCACAAAAAGTGTGATTGTTGAGTGATTGATTAATTAATAGACTCTTCTTCATGAAGGAAAAACGAGATGATTCATCTTCCATTACAACTTTGCTAAGGACATGTAACTTTCTAAGCACGTGTAACTTTACCAGAAATGTTTTAGCAGAAATCTTGATACTTTATTTTTTAAAAGACATCGATTATAATAATTATTTTTAGAAAGATCCATGGAAAATTGGAAAGCTTGATAGACAAGTATGCCGTTGTGTTTAAAGTCATGTTTATTTAGCAATTTAGTTAATTATTTAAAGTTATGTCATGCCAAATATTTCAAGTTTGGGCCAGTCGTCATTTGTGATTTACCAAACATGTTCTTCCTTTTATGTGGTTCATACCATTCTTGTTTGGTCCAATATATTTCAAGTTTGATGTAGCAGATGACTCAAACCTTGTGAATTAATCGGCCAAAAAGTCGAAAGTCATAATACTAAAAAAAACAAATAGTTCATCCACTTGTCACATAGAAATGTTTCCATGTACTCAATTATTAGATATAGACTCTTAGTCATTGTACTATTGCCCCATTAATTGGTTGAAATTATCATATTATGTTGACGCACGCGAGCTAGTTAAATGCGTGGGACAGAGGGCTCGTAATGCCTGCTACTGCAGCTATGCAGAAATAGGGAAAGGGCCTAAATGGACCTTTTGGTAGTTGATAGTTCCTCCACTTTTCACATAGAAATGTTTTCCATGTACTCAATTATTAGTTAGACACTTGTTCACTGAACTATTGGCCCATTGTTTGAAATAGGGCTGATTATTGGTCGAAGATCGGACCGGACCGACCAAGATCGAGACCGAAATTGCCCAAAAATCAAGACCGAGACCGAGACCGAATGTGTTTGGCCCGGTCCGGTCGGTCTCGGTCCAGTCCGGTCCGGTCTTTAGGTCGGTCCGGTCCAAAAAGGCAAAATAGTCGGTTTGTAGACCGGACCGAGATCAAAATAAGAAAAAACTCGAGACCGAGACCGGACCGCTCGGTCCGGTCGGAACGGTCCGTAGTTTGAAATTATCATATCGCGTTGTCAGCTTCGACAAACTTTATTAAGGGGAGGTTTTGCCTAATTTGAGTGACATTAGACTAATACCTTGTCAAATTATTCAATGATAGGTCGAACACAACTCCAACAATCAATCATCTAAAATAGCCTTAAACAGCAAACAAATAGAAAAATATTTGCAAACAACTGTTTACATTAATTTATTCTTATCTTTCAATAATTGCTTATGAGCAATTTGTTATTGCAGGCCATATGACTTCCTGGGGAAAAAATGTAATACAACGTGCATGGATGATGTTAATATCCAATTGAATGATCAATAAACAAGCAGCCATGATGTGAAAAAAATAATATCATGATATGGAGAAAAAATGTCCAAAAGATGCTTGACATTTACAAACTCCAGACATTTCCAGATAATGAGAAATTTTGACTTGACCCTCTTCTTGAAATTTTGGAGATTTATGCTGGCCTTTTCAATATTCAAATTCCAGAACCCTGAATCCTTTGGAGATCAACTGAGATTAACTTAACTGGTATGAACAAGTTTACAAATAGTTATTTCAAGTCGAAAATGAATTGATTCATGATCTAAACTAATACTCAATCCCCTCTTTGAAAAACACGACAAAAACCAATGTGCAAACTCGAAAAGCAACTCCAGATCAGAAAGACATGATCCATTGAAAAAGTATTTCTAGGACAACACTCATCGAAGATATGATCAAACACGACAAATCCAAGATACAAAGGTGTTAAAAAAATAAACAGAATTTCGAATAATTATTTATAACCGGATTAGTCTCACAATCAAAATTTCCTAACATAAAAAAAGCGCGAAACTTTCTGTGGATAATCTCTCTCAGGGGGGCTTAAAATGCCTGCCATGGCGATGCCCAGTAATAAACAGGCGAACCCATGAATCACTCGTCTCCATGGAAGCACAGCTTCCCCCCTACTCAGCAAATCACTATGCCAAGATTTTGTAAGAAAGCCAATTCTACCACGAACAAGCGAAAAACAAAGACTTTATATACATCATCACCCCACAAACTCCATCATCTCAACCGCTTCTACATCCCCAGATACTAAGACATTAGCGAGAAAACATACCAGAGACGACTATTGTTTTTATCAAAGTTACGAGACGTGTCTTTGAACTTTAAAGCTCCAACCTTTACATAGAAAAAAGACGTCACACGATCACCCACTTTCTCTTATGCAATTTCCAGGTAAAAGAAATTTGTATTTGTCAGCGTTTTCAATAAGATATGCAGGAAGGTGAACAGCCGAATAGGAATGAGGAATGGGTCCCATTTTTCCGATGATTTCTTTAAATGTGTACTCTTCTGGTAACATATCGAAAAGGTCAGATCCTTTGCAGATTACTCTCTGAACCCTACTAGGGTTCAAAAATTTGTTAAACCTCACTCTATCGACATGGCTGTAAGCTTTCATCTTGAAAATGAACTCGCTGATGCGGCGAAAGCAGAAGCTACAATGCCACCCTGCATCTGCCAAGATAGTGTCAGACTGTCGGTAATGAGCGTAAGTTGTCTTCCCGGATTGGTATCTATGAACGGACGCCCTCCAACTATTATTATCCAGAAGAAATTCAAAAGAATATAAATAATTCTTTAGGCGAAGATGTAGAACTGGAGGTATGTCATCACACCATCTTAGAAGATTGATGGTGTGTCTGCTAGGTATCTCATCAACATCCGACATAATCAATAAATCATCGTCTTGAATTCCCGCTTTCTTTAGAAGATAATCCAATGCAAGTCTCTGATACGCCTCTTCTACAAACGGGTTTTCACCTTTATGAAATCTTCCTGGAATCTGACCATAAGTTAACCTTGGTTCAACAAATTTAAACTGATCTTTATGACTCGCAAACACCATGGGCTTAGGCAAGCCTGTGAAAGTCGAGTTTGACTCCAAAAGTACAAACTCGTTAACATACGGGTACAACTCATGCCATCTGATCGTCAAAAGATCAACTTCATTACTAAATAAAACCGCATCAAACACACGTCTAGGAAACTCACGAATTCCCCAACCGTGAAGCTTACATAGATTCTCCATAGACACATTTTCATGATAATAATGCGGAATTTCATGAAACGGTTTTGGCGGTGATTCCCATAAAGGTCGTAAAAAGTATGAAACCTTTTGACCGTGAACATACAAACTAAGGATGACGGTTGGGACCATTACAAAAAGAAAGATTATGCTTTTTAACTCAAGCCCACGTAAAATACACCTTAATCTCGCCATGGTTGATGATTTTCCTGAATCCTGCATATCAAAATGTTCATTTCCATTTAGCTCTCCATATAATAAACAACAAATAGATGATGTAAACCATGGATCACTTCAACTTGCAAGCAAAAAGTAACACTAAAAGTACACATTTCTTCAATTACAAGATCCCTTAATTAAAAACCAACTTTTTTAAAAAAGAAATCCATCTTTTTATGGGTTCTTGATTAGACTAATTCTAGAACAAAAATAGGCTCAAATTTATCAAAAACTATGCAAAGATTACAACTTTATGACAAAAAAACCAAAACCCTTATCATAAAAACTCAAAACAATAACATAATCTATCAAACAACAATCATTAAACCAATACACAAAACCTATAAATTTATAAACAAAACAAGATACATAAACCTAAAATGTAAAACCCATAATAAAATAAAACAATCAAATCCAACAATGCAACAATCAAAATAATCAAAAAAATTACCTCATCACAAATATCACCACAAATATCATCAGATTTCTTAGAACAATAACGAGATCCACCTTCAGCCATAGCATAAACTTTATCAAATAAATTACAACTCATTAAACCACCAAATTCCAAATTGATTACACTTTTGGAATACCCACAAACCCAATCGCAAAACCCACAAATGAATTTGAATATAATGATCAAATAAAAAAACGCCCAAAAAACCCTAGATCGGTTAAAGATTTAATTTTATGGGTTGAAATTAAAAACCCAAAATGGAAATGTGGGAAAGATTTGATGGAGGTTTGTGGTGATGAGTTTTTTTTATGTGTGTGAGAGAGAAAGTGTGTTTTTAGTGTGTGTTTTTGGGCTTAGGTTTTCTCTCAGTGTTTAACGGGTGGCAGTTGTACAATGAAGCCGTTTTTGGTTGTCTGCTTTCAAGAACATGTTCTCTATTTATATTTTTGTTTTTGGGGATTTAATGAGGTTTTGAAATGACTAATTTGGCCTTGGTGTTTGTAGACTAGGTCACTTGTTTATATTGTAATTTTATTTTATTTCTTTGAAAAGCTGATTATAGAAAGTACCTACAAACAAGGAAAATACAACAAAAATCCATCCACAAGCCAACAAGAAAATAGGGAAAAGGGAAAACTAACTAGAATAGGGCTGAGCAAAACCCGACCGACACCCGAAAACCGTCCCGATCCCGATGTCCCGAATTGTCCCCAATCTCGAACCGACCATACTCGGGTCGGGACTCGGTTTGGGTTTTTCAGCTTGTCGGGATTCGGGTCGGGTCGGGAGTCGGGACGAAGTCGGGATTACAAAGAAAAACCATACAAATCGGTTTCGTTTCGGGACTCGGGACGGGATTCGGGACGATTCGGGCTAGACTCGGATCGGAATTCGTTTAGGATTTTCAAGCTTGTCGGGATTCGGGCTTCGTCGGGACGGGTCGGGATGGGTCGGGTTCCGGCCCGATGCCCACCCCTAAACTAGACCCACATAGGCATTACTTGACTAAACAAAAAAATATACATGAGAAAATTGCAAAAACTGTTCGGCAAAATCGCAGGTATATTTCAATCTTTTCGAAAGTGCAGATATAGTCCTCATGGAGAACTTTGTTATGCAATTATCGTCCTTGGCATGAGAAATTCAAAACTTTAAAAGTGCAGACACAGTCCCTATTAGGGACGATAATTGAACATCAAAGTTATCCAAAAAACTACGACTGCATTCTTGAAAAGATTGGACTATATATGCAATTTAGTTAAACCCCAAGGACGGTTTTTGCTATTTAGTCACAATAAACTTTATACTACAAAAACCTTACACTAAGACACATACGCAAAAGCAAAGTTGTAGACCACACAATGATAGCAATAAAAAACAATAAAAGGTGAGACAATCCATGAAATTTCACATACCCTTCCATGACACAGATGTACCAGCACCTGAGAGCCACAATAATCCCACGTCTAACGAGTTAACCACTACAACAAATGGCCAAAATAAAGCTACCTGTTCTAGCAGGACCTGAACCAAACACATTGACTATTTTTCGCACAAATTTTTCTAGAGCATACTAAATTTTCAATCTTTAATCCTACAATTTTTGTTGGAACTTTATGTTTTGTTTATTGTCTACAGATCTATAAGACTTTAAAATGTGAATTTATGTTGAATTTTGTTTGTGTGATGGAATTTTTTAAACAAGTGAAACATGAAAATATTTTGTGACCCTCAGGCCAGGTTAAAACAACAATGTAAAAACTTTTGTAACAACATAAGCCACTGAAAAAAAATGATCAAAAATGATTATAGTAAGAAAGTTAATTTTGTATATGTTGATGTTGATATTGTTTTGTATAATAATGACAATTAATTATGATTATAATTATGTACCCTTGAGAACTAATTTGAATGAATAAAACATGATTAACAGCCACAATGTGCATGAGAACAAAAAATAATACTCCACTATATGTATGTTTTATCTTTTGTAGTTATGGTTGATATGTTCAAATTTTACTCGTGTGATGCTTTCTACATGGAATTCTTTGTTGATTTAGTCATGCAAACCATACATGTTAGTAGTCGTGCAATACTAGTTAACAACCTACATGAGTGTGTATGGATGGATACTCATTCGAATTAATATCCACGTAAGTTGCAACATATATAATGTGTGACAACGATAGTCATATTGTCAAATATCTCAAAAACATTGGTAAGAAATGCTTACATTTTTCTCTAAATTAAAAATCAAATATCCATATTTTTTTAATAGTAATTGACGTGTATGTACAGGGGTAGAAAGGTCAAAATGAGAAAATGAAAATAGCCAAGTCCATGAAACGCGTCATTTTGAGGAATGACTTTAATTGACCCGGCTCACATCAACCCACAGAGAATTTCAGCCCACGTAACGGAAAATATCTATGTTACCCAATAGACCTTTATCTTTAAATACATTACAATTACACCCCTTTAACTATCATGTAATGCCATGAAGTCAACGTTATTTGTTTTTGTAATGTCAACCTTTATTTGTTCATTAGTTGAATTAGTCCAACTGGAGTTGACAAATACAGAATGATTAGTGGGAATATTGTATGTGTAATCATGCTAGCACTAACTTATTATTAGCTTTGATTTTGTTATTATGGATAGAGATAGAGTCAAGTCCTGTTTAGCGAGTTGAATTCGTCAAATTTAATGTGTTAATGTTAGAATAAGTTGATGAAACTTGTACCGTATGTTATTTTGTGTGTGTGAATTTATGTTTTAGAGAGTTCTATTATTTAGAAGCCTAAGTTCGATTACTTCAAGTAACTAAATTGACTAGAATTGGTTATCAAGGCGAAACAAGTTGTTATGAGAGTTTTATGTCGTTGAATACATAAAAAGTTGCCAAGAATCATGGGCTTATTCTAAAGAGGAAAGATTAGAAACGATTTAAAAATTAAGGACTAAATTTACTATTGTTGTTGTTGTTGGTGGTGTTTTATTTATTTATTTATTTATTTATTTATTTATTTATTTATTATTTTTTTTTGGTGACAAGTGGTTGTATCGAATGTACTTAGACTTGGTGGATACTAATTCTTAGTAAAGTTCAAGGATTGGTGATGCATAGTTCTTAAGAGGAATAAATCTGTGAAAAAGGAGCAATAAAGCTCATACACGAGTAAGCAGTAGGGTGATGTTTCATATACGAACATAATAAGCTATAATTCCAATAAGATTATGAATCGTTACGGAGCTGAAACATGTTTCTATAAGCTTATGAACTATTGACTTAGAACTCATAGTGTGTAACTAAAACGATAATTGAATAGCATTGCATATAACCTCATCAGCTCATCGCCCAACAATCAGTGACGGAATCAGAGGATATCTCGAGACTCCGATGTAATTATGTTTCATATTGTCAATATTCGTAACAAAATCCGATTTTTTGCACCCGGTCTAAAGAAATGTGTGCCTTTATATTACAGTTAAAAACTTGTGTGCACTTAAGTCTCTTTAAAACGTGGTTCTGTCACTTCAATAATGATGGAGGGTGCACACCGTGCGACCACTGTTCGAGTTAGGCTCAAGTATATAGGTTTGTGTTGATCGATAATTACATGTTCGTTAGTTCCTGCTGGGAAGCGCGATTGTTATAGATAGATCTATTGGGGATGACTTTCCCCGTTCGGTTGGCCAGATAGGTCAATGCGGGCGTATACCAAGTCGGATCACGAGTGTATTGGGTTAAACACTCGCTATGGGCCCTGATTATTATATTTATGTGCTACATGGTAGCGCACTGAACTGTCTAGCTTCGGTTGCATGAACTTAGTGCTAATGCGATAGATTATTTTAGTATGACATTATATGTGTTGTAATGTTCGTACTCCAAAACTATTTGGTCCACACTGATTATCAAACCTATAGAACTCACCAGCTTTTTGCTGACTTTTAGCATGTTTTTCTCAGGTGTTTGAGCTATTTGTTACTGGCAAGGCATGGCAAGGCGTTGGTCACAAAACTATTTACCGAAGTGTTTTCAAACAATGACATGACTTGTTTTTACGGGACCATTAAACTTTGGGATTACCTTTTTATTTTCAAGACTTGATGAAATCTTAAATTTTTAATCTAATGTATTTTAACGGAACATGTGTTCCGTTCTTTATTTCCTTGTGTTGTGATTTCCAATTAGTAGCACCCCGTGACCCGAATGCTTCCGCTGTAACGATTTTGGGGGTGTTACAGATTGATATCAGAGCCTAGGTTATAGAGAACTAGGTACATATAAACCCTAAACTATAACCGCTTTTTACAAAAACAAGTCCCTATGACCGCCACTCGCTTGCCTGCCTTGCTTGCCAATTTACTTGCAGTTTACTTGTTTTATCTATGCATTATTTTCCTGTTAATTTACTCTACTGCATGTACTATAAGAATTTTCTGTATACTTATACATACTCGACTTACGCTACTACCTATAAGCATTTTCTATATATACTTATACATATTCACCGTACTTGTCACATCATTTCGCCTTTTCTCCACTAGTTTATACCCCATACACTACTTGTGATAATCCTATCGTGTACCAGTTTATATTCCCAGATTTATGCCCTCCTCTACATAAACTTATTATTCAACCCTGAATTTGAACACTCACCTCATTCCACGAAAATTTATTACTCAACTCAGAGTTTAGAAACTCCTCTTATTCCCTCGAAATACTTGCTATGCTATCGAACGGAAAACCCGCCGACATATCGGATCACAACCCAAACTTATCACCAATTAACATGTCGCCTCAAAACATCTATTCTTAGAACACATTTTTTTAGGCGTCTCACTTTCTCCCTCGTCTCTTGAAGGAACATGTCGCTTGAGAAACAAGACCTACACACCGCAGTCATGAAGCAACTCATAGCCCAGCAAGTTGCAGAGACAATTGCTGCCTACAAAGCTAGTGGAACTACAGTCAGAGTTGAGCCCACGACTTGTGGATGCTCTTACAAGGAGTTTATGGACAGTAAGCCCCACACCTTCAATGGAAATGAAGGTGCGGTGGAAATGTGCAGATGGTTCAAAGATGTGGAATCACTACTTCGATGTGGAAACTGCCCCGAGGAGGACAAAGTCAAGTTTGCTACTTGCACGTTTCAAGGACGTGCCATGGCATGGTGGAATGCTTATGTCCAATCAGTAGGAGTCGATATCGCCTACTCAACCCCTTGGAATGAACTGAGAAACATGATGATCGCAGAATACTGTCCGAGGAGCGAATTCCGAGCAATGGAAAAGGAAATATGGGAGTTGACTATGAAAGGAGACGATGTCATCAGATACACCACCCGCTTTTGCGAACTGGCACTACTATGCCTTGCTATGACAGAATTCAAGCACGAGAAACTTGAAAGGTATATTCAGGGACTCTCCCCGAAGATTCGAGAGGGTGTCGCCTCACTCAAGCCCACTACTATGCACGAAGCCATCCGTATGGCGCATGATGTACGGGGCCAAGTTGTGCAGGCTAGGATTGCTCGAGGTATTAACAATGACGACCACCACAACAAAAACAACAAGAGGAAACTATGGGACAGTAAAGGAAACGACATGGTTCAGCAACCCCTCAAAAAACCAAGATCGGCTGAAACTTGCAATGCTAAACCTAGTAACAGGAAGGTTTATGCTGGGAAGTTACCAATGTGTAGTCATTGCAAACTACACCACAACGGGCCTTGCACCGTGAAGTGCCGCAAATGCCAGAAGGTTGGACACCTGTCTACAGAATGTAGGTCCAAAACCTCTGTGAAAGCAAAGACAGTTTTAGGAAACAATCAAAAGGTTGGTGTGACCTGTTATGGGTGTGGAAAGAAGGGGCACTACAGAAACAAGTGCCAGGTATGAAAGAACCAGAAAACCGCGGAGCAAGAGAAAACAGGACCCGAACGTGATGTCAGGAAGTTGACTACCTCACATAATGAAACCTAAGTTTAGAAACTCTTAAGTTGTATTCCTATGAGACTTTATTAGTACTTTCTTGTAAACCTCGTCGTATTGTATGGATTTGGTGTACGTTTATCTTGAGTTGTAAGCTTATTTGACTCACCACTATCTGCAATCACATATCCACTAGATGTATCAATCGTCGCCATTGCACTACTTATCTAATAAATCACCATGTTACATTTTGCAAACTATTTTAATTCCCGGGTAATAAACCAATTTGTGGCCTTACTAGTATTCCATAAACCAGCAAACGATTTCTCTAACACCTCGTAATCTATGTTACAATCATCCTACCAGTTTTACTATCGTCTCATAAACTATTTTACTCCCTTGTGAGCTACTTTAGTCATTAACTCATAAAACAATAAACTCTTTTACTCTACAAACTAATTCGTGGGTACCTCACAAACCATTTTATTACTATCCTACGAAAATACTTTGCTATTAATTTCAGACCAAACTACAACTTTCCTACTATCTTTCACATAATAAGGTGTTTTCCCTGTTACCCTATAAACTGTTTGCAAAACATTTTTACAGGCTAGTTTATTTCAACATAATAAAATAAAATTGCTACCTTGCTACTATTTAATAAACCAAGAAAAGTTTTCATTAGCACCTTGTGAGCTACGTTGCCAATACCCCACAAGTTTTAATACTTTTTTATAAACTATCTTGCTTCCTTGAAAACCACTTTAGCCACTGATTTATAAAACAATAAAGGGTGCTGCTATCACTCTACAAACCGTTTTACAAACAGTTTTATACCTATTCTGCAATCACCCTATGTACTATTTACTTATTCGGGAGGTATATTTTGTTGTAACCCCGCAAACCGAATAACCGATATATTATTTCAACCAAACTCAGCATTGCATCGTCGGACCTTAATTATACAAAGCCTGATCACCTATGTATAATTCAGGTAGGACCATGTTATGCTAGGAATGATTGCCTTAAAAATCTTTGCCAAAAGGAAAATTTCCTGTTCTGTTTCGAGAAATCAAAAACCCGCGCGTGTGAGTACATAAAAGTAGTGCAAAATAATGGCATCCGTACTAGCAAAAACCGTGACCGATTGGACCCAACACGATCTTACCATTTAAAATCAACCTCGTCTCGCATACTATTCCGAACCGAAAGGACAAGTTACCCCACTAGCCATCATGAAGCAACTTACCGAAGAGCATAGCCAAAATCATTGGGATTACCTACGATTACGACCTTAGAATTTCGTACGAAACCCACAACGCCTACCGAAATACGCCAATTCTTAGGACTTGCTGGTTACTACAGAAGGTTTATTGAAGGGTTCTCGAAAATAACAAAACCCTTAACTAAACTAACCCAGAAAAGTGTGAAGTTCGACTGGGGAGATAAGGAAGAAGAAGCCTTCCAACTCCTTATGAACAAGTTGTGTAGTGCACCTATTTTGGCCCTACCTGAAGGTAGTGAGGACTTTGTAGTTTACTGTGACGCTTCGCACAAAGGCTTGGGAGCCGTTCTCATACAACGAGAAAAGGTGATAGCATATGCCTCTAGACAACTGAAAGAGCAAGAGAAAAACTACACCACACACGACTTGGAGTTGGGATCAGTCGTGTTTGCACTTAGAATTTGGAGACACTACCTCTATGGAACCAAGTGTGTAGTCTAAACCGACCACAAGAGCTTACAACATATTCTGNTGAAGGTAGTGAGGACTTTGTAGTTTACTGTGACGCTTCGCACAAAGGCTTGGGAGCCGTTCTCATACAACGAGAAAAGGTGATAGCATATGCCTCTAGACAACTGAAAGAGCAAGAGAAAAACTACACCACACACGACTTGGAGTTGGGATCAGTCGTGTTTGCACTTAGAATTTGGAGACACTACCTCTATGGAACCAAGTGTGTAGTCTAAACCGACCACAAGAGCTTACAACATATTCTGACCAGAAGGAGCTCAATATGAGACAACGTCGGTGGTTAGAGCTACTCAGCGACTATGATTGCGAGATAAGATATCATCCTGGCAAAGCAAACGTGGTAGCAGACCCTCTTAGTCGGAAGGAGCGACCAAAACCGCTGAGAGTACGATCGTTAGGTATGACAATCATTTCACCCATTCCATCAAAAATCCTTGAAGCTCAAGTCGAGGCACTCAAGGAAGAGAATAGACCCAATGAGAAGATATACGGCATGCCAGAAAATAAAAATGGGTTCACTAAGAGATCAGATGGAATGTTGTGTTTTAAGCAGTGTTGCAAAAATCGGCCGAATCGGCCGATTAATCGGCGATTAATCGGTAATCGGCCCAGGACCTTGGAGAGAATTCCACGAAAATCGGCCGATTAATCGGCCGAGTCAAGAAAATCGGCCGATTAATCGGTAAAAAATCGCTAATAGGCCCCAGACCGCCTCAGTACCGATTCACGAGTTTTGCAACATTGGTTTTAAGGACAAAAGTTGGGTCCCACTATACGGAGGGATACGTGACCTCATTATGCACGAATCCCACAAGTCTAAATACTCTATCCATCCAGGAGCCGATAAGATGTACCTCGACCTGAAGAAACTGTACTGGTGGCCCAATAGGCTGACATTGCAAGGTATGTCAGTCAATGCTTAACTTGCTCAAAGGTTGAAGTCGAACATCAAAGACCATCGGGTTTGCTTGTACAACCAGAAATTCCCGAGTGGAAGTGGGAACTCATAACAATGGACTTCATCACTAAGCTACACAAGGCATCAAGCGGTTACGATACTATTTGGGTAATCATTGATCGTCTAACCAAGTCCGCTCACTTCTTACCAATCAAGGAAAACGACAGCATGGATAAACTTGCACGGCTATACATAAAGGAGATTGTAGCCCGACATGGTGTTCCAATTTCTATCATCTCTGATAGGGATAGCCGATTCACATCGAACTTCTGGAAATCACTTCAAAATGCTTTGGGGAGCAACCTTGACATGAGCACTGCATATCATCCCCAAACAGATGGTCAAAGTGAAAGGACCATTCAAACCCTAGAAGACATGCTACGAGCATGTGTGATAGATTTTGGAAACGGTTGGGATAGGCATTTGCCACTAGCCGAGTTCTCTTACAATAACAGCTATCACACNTTCAAAATGCTTTGGGGAGCAACCTTGACATGAGCACTGCATATCATCCCCAAACAGATGGTCAAAGTGAAAGGACCATTCAAACCCTAGAAGACATGCTACGAGCATGTGTGATAGATTTTGGAAACGGTTGGGATAGGCATTTGCCACTAGCCGAGTTCTCTTACAATAACAGCTATCACACTAGCATTAAAGCTGCACCCTATGAAGCACTTTACGGTCGGAAGTGCAGATCACCTGTTTGTTGGACCGAAGTCGGAGAAAGTCAAATCACTGGTCCTGAACTAGTACAAGAGACCACAGAAAAGATCGTGCAAATCAAGAATCGATTACAAGCGGCTCGTGATCGCCAAAAGAGTTATGCACATAAAAGACGAAAACGACTTGAGTTTCAAGTTGGAGATAAAGTCATGCTTAAAGTTTCACCATGGAAAGGCGTGATCCGTTTTGGACAACGTGGGAAGTTGAACCCCCATTACATTGGACCTTTCAAAATTCTCGCAAAAATTGGACCGGTAGCCTACCGACTCGAGCTACCACAAGAACTCAGCCCTGTACACAACGTGTTTCACGTGTGTAACCTAAAGAAGTGTCTCTCGAACGAAACTCTTGCTATACCTCTAGAAGAGATACAAGTCGATGAAAGACTCAACTTTATTGAGGAACCTGTTGAAATCATGGATCGAGAAGTCAAACG
>LBNU01022268.1:18006-76881 GCA_014162995.1 Artemisia annua | reverse complement strand
ATATATATATATATATATATATATAAATATATATATATATATATATATATAAATATATATATATATATATATATATAAATATATATATATATATATATATATAAATATATATATATATATATATATATAAATATATATATATATATATATATATAAATATATATATATATATATATATATAAATATATATATATATATATATATATAAATATATATATATATATATATATATAAATATATATATATATATATATATATAAATATATATATATATATATATATATAAATATATATATATATATATATATATAAATATATATATATATATATATATATAAATATATATATATATATATATATATAAATATATATATATATATATATATATAAATATATATATATATATATATATATAAATATATATATATATATATATATATAAATATATATATATATATATATATATATATATATATATATATATATATATATATATATATATATATATATATATATATATATATATATATATATATATTCTTTTTCCTTCTTCTTTCTGCGAACCAACATGAGGCAGGAAATAGGAATTTGATGATGTATAATATGTTTCAATACTGGTATGTTTATGACTTGAATGGCAATTGTGTTGGTGTAAATTTGTTTTTTTTTTCCTTCTTCTTTTCTTTCTTTCCTACCTGCGAAGCAAAAACAAACCCAGGAGGGTGGGATTGGTTTCATTGTTGTTATGACTTATGGCAGTTGGGCCTAAACCCAACTCACGGCCCAAATAAATAATGACCCAACTCGCGGCCCAAAAATAACAAACCCAACTTAGCCCAAACTTATAATAAAATGGCCCAAAATAAAATAGACCCCTCGGCCCAATAACATTACAAAAAGCCCAAACTCGTATAATATTGTAGAGGCCCGTTTAAATCCGGAGTAATACTTAAAAATCGGTTTAGCCCTAAATTACATATACATATATATACCTAAACGACACACGAAATTCACGAAGTTATTTAATGGACTATTAAGTTGTTTTACTTGACCACTATTATCGACATATTTTGGAACATGTATAAAAAGATATGACGAAACCAAACTTGCCACTAAAACTTGTATACGAGACATGTCCGATTTATCAACTATATATATATAACTAGCATTATTTTCTTAACATAATTTATTTTTCTTGACTAGCATTATTTATCAACTATATACATATATACATATATGTATACGAGAAGTCCTAAATATAATTTATTTTTTTTTAAACAAACTTTTAGTTATATACACTATATAAACATTAGTTTACCCGTTTGCCAAACTCAACCACTAGTGCATATCGGAATGAATATATATATATATATATATATATATATTTATCGATATTATTTATTTTACTCCTCATTTTGACTAATAACGAATCATGCATTTAAACCTCATTATATAAAATTACACGTAACTAAATTCGGGTACGTATATAAAACTAAACCAACAAAAATTCCTTAAACCTTTTAAAATTTACTTGAATATCGTTTATTCAAAATTGTGATTGTAAACTAAATATTGCCGTACTATTCTAGGTCACGTGTCTGTGCCGCTCACTATCACCATTTGATTTTTCACCATCGGAATACTATTCGCTAAGGTGAGTTTATAGCCCCACTTTTCCTATACTTGTTTTACAACTATGGGGTGAGAAACATGCAAAAATATTTTTCTGGACCACTATACTATTTTTATTTTTCCAAAACTATTGCGCAGTTAGCCTAAGCCCCTGAACCCACTGTTATGCCTAATTTTCATGAACCGTTAGTTCCTGCTGGGAAGCGCGATTGTTATAGATAGATCTATTGGGGATGAATTTCCCCGTTCGGTTGGCCAGATAGGTCAATGCGGGCGTATACCAAGTCGGATCACGAGTGTATTGGGTTAAACACTCGCTATGGGCCCTGATTATTATATTTATGTGCTACATGGTAGCGCACTGAACTGTCTAGCTTCGGTTGCATGAACTTAGTGCTAGTGCGATAGATTATTTTAGTATGACATTATATGTGTTGTAATGTTCGTACTCCAAAACTATTTGGTCCACACTGATTATCAAACCTATAGAACTCACCAGCTTTTTGCTGACTTTTAGCATGTTTTTCTCAGGTGTTTGAGCTATTTGTTACTGGCAAGGCATGGCAAGGCGTTGGTCACAAAACTATCTACCGAAGTGTTTTCAAACAATGACATGACTTGTTTTTACGGGACCATTAAACTTTGGGATTACCTTTTTATTTTCAAGACTTGATGAAATCTTAAATTTTTAATCAAATGTATTTTAACGGAATATGTATTCCGTTCTTTATTTCCTTGTGTTGTGATTTCCAATTAGTAGCACCCCATGACCCGAATGCTTCCGCTGTAACGATTTTGGGGGTGTTACACATACACCTTAACCTCCATAAATTCTTATCTTATCACTTGGTGACTAGGATGATTAGTAGAAAGATAAGTATGACTAGTAGGAGATTTATTCTTGTCTTGATTATCACTTTGATTGTAAGAACCCTATAAATAGAGGTTCATTTGTAGTTTGTAATCATCAATAAAAATGCATTTCACTATCTCTCTATTCTTCTAGCTTATACTTCTTGTCGATCATCATTATTTTGTAACACCTTTTGCCTTTTCAAACGGGTGTAATTTTAATTTGTTACCTCCTCTATTTTCAAGAACACACTTTTGTTCACTTTCATTCATCTCCTTTCTAATCTCGAGGACACAAGATAAAACAATATTTTTTTTTCTTTTTCTTTTTTTTTTCTTTTTACTTCTTTACTCATCTTTCCTTTCTCTCGGAGAGAGAGAGAGAGAGAGGAAAAAAAAAAAAAAAAAAANAGCCACAACTACTTGAGTGGGACCAGATTTCTTAGTTCAATAATTATTACTTTGTAGTAAAAACTAAATTCCACTACGTTATAAAAAACACGCTTTCGGTGCATAAAAAAGTGCACTTCGAGTAGCATAAGTAGATGGTGAAGTGAATTAAAGAATGTAACTAAATATACACTATACTAAATTCAAAATGGTAGCGAATGAATACTACTTGATGTCTTCCCAAACAGATAGAAATATCATACGGTGTCATGTACATATAATGTGGACTTTGCACGTACTAAAAATAAGCTTGTGATGATAACAAAACGGATTTTAAAAGTATGTGTACGATATTGGTATTTTTTAAAGTCCACGTGCGATATTTATACATTCTTAAAAGTATTTTGCTATTATATGAACTTAACCCAAAGTTTTCACGTAAAATAACTCAGTTTCAAACGAAAATGAAAATTAAAAAAACCAAGTAAGTTATCAAGTTTGCACAAAAAGTGTGATTGTTGAGTGATTGATTAATTAATAGACTCTTCTTCATGAAGGAAAAACGAGATGATTCATCTTCCATTACAACTTTGCTAAGGACATGTAACTTTCTAAGCACGTGTAACTTTACCAGAAATGTTTTAGCAGAAATCTTGATACTTTATTTTTTAAAAGACATCGATTATAATAATTATTTTTAGAAAGATCCATGGAAAATTGGAAAGCTTGATAGACAAGTATGCCGTTGTGTTTAAAGTCATGTTTATTTAGCAATTTAGTTAATTATTTAAAGTTATGTCATGCCAAATATTTCAAGTTTGGGCCAGTCGTCATTTGTGATTTACCAAACATGTTCTTCCTTTTATGTGGTTCATACCATTCTTGTTTGGTCCAATATATTTCAAGTTTGATGTAGCAGATGACTCAAATCTTGTGAATTAGTCGGCCAAAAAGTCGAAAGTCATAATACTAAAAAAAAAACAAATAGTTCATCCACTTGTCACATAGAAATGTTTCCATGTACTCAATTATTAGATATAGACTCTTAGTCATTGTACTATTGCCCCATTAATTGGTTGAAATTATCATATTATGTTGACGCACGCGAGCTAGTTAAATGCGTGGGACAGAGGGCTCGTAATGCCTGCTACTGCAGCTATGCGGAAATAGGGAAGGGGCCTAAATCGACCTTTTGCTAGTTGATAGTTCTTCCACTTGTCACATAGAAATGTTTTCCATGTACTCAATTATTAGTTAGACACTTGGTCACGAACTATTGTCCCATTGTTTGAAATAGGGCTGATTATTGGTCGAAGATCGGAGCGGACCGACCAAGACTGAGACCGAAATTGCCCAAAAATCAAGACTGAGACCGAATGTGTTCGGTCCGGTCCGGTCCAGTCGGTCTCGGTCCGGTCCTTAGGTCGGTCCGGTCCAAGAAGGCAAAATGGTCGGTTTTTAGACCGGACCGAGACCGAAATAAAGAAAAACTCGAGACCGAGACCGGACCGCTAGTCCTTCAGTCCGGTCGGTCTCGGTCGGTCCGGTCAGAACGGTCCGTAGTTTGAAATTATCATATCGCGTTGTCAGCTTCGACAATCTTTATTAAGGGGAGGTTTGCCTAATTCGAGTGACATTAGACTAATACCTTGTCAAATTATTCAATGATAGGTAGGTCGAACACAACTCCAACAATCAATCATCTAAAATAGTCTTAAAGAGCAAACAAATAGAAAAATATTTGCAAACAACTGTTTACATTAATTTATTCTTATCTTTCAATAATTGCTTATGAGCAATTTGTTATTGCAGGCCATATGACTTCCTGGGGAAAAAATGTAATACAACGTGCATGGATGATGTTAATATCCAATTGAAAGATCAATAAACAAGCAGCCATGATGTGAAAAAAAATAATAATATCATGATATGGAGAAAAAATGTCCAAAAGATGCTTGACATTTACAAACTCCAGATATTTCCAGATAATGAGAAATTTTGACTTGACCCTCATGAAATTTTGGAGATTTATGCTGCCTTTTCAATATTCAAATTCCAGAACCCTGAATCCTTTGGAGATCAACTGAGATTAACTTAATTGGTATGAACAAGTTTACAAATAGTCAAGTCGAAAATGAATTGACTCATACGCTAAACCAATACTCAATCCCCTCTTTGAAAAACACGACAAAAACCAATGTGCAAACTCGAAAAGCAAGACAATTATAACTCAAGATCAGAAAGGCATGATCCATTGAAAAGTATTTCTAGGACAACACTCATCGAAGATATGATCAAACACGACAAATCCAAGATACAAAGGTGTTAAAAAAATAAACAGAATTTCGAATAATTATTTATAACCGGATTAGTCTCACAATCAAAATTTCCTAACATAAAAAAAGCGCGAAACTTTCTGTGGATAATCTCTCTCAGGGGGGCTTAAAATGCCTGCCATGGTGATGCCCAGTAATAAACAGGCGAACCCATGAATCACTCGTCTCCATGGAAGCACAGCTTCCCCCCGACTCAGCAAATCACTATGCCAAGATTTTGTAAGAAAGCCAATTCTACCACGAACAAGCGAAAAACAAAGACTTTATATACATCATCACCCCACAAACTCCATCATCTCAACCGCTTCTACATCCCCAGATACTAAGACATTAGCGAGAAAACATACCAGAGACGACTATTGTTTTTATCAAAGTTACGAGACGTGTCTTTGAACTTTAAAGCTCCAACCTTTACATAGAAAAAAGACGTCACACGATCACCCACTTTCTCTTATGCAATTTCCAGGTAAAAGAAATTTGTATTTGTCAGCGTTTTCAATAAGATGTGCAGGAAGGTGAACAGCCGAATAGGAATGTGGTATGGGTCCCATTTTCCCGATGATTTCTTTAAATGTGTACTCTTCTGGTAACATATCGAAAAGGTCAGATCCTTTGCAGATTACTCTCTGAACCCTACTAGGGTTCAAAAATTTGTTAAACCTCACTCTATCGACATGGCTGTAAGCTTTCATCTTGAAAATGAACTCGCTGATGCGGCGAAAGCAGAAGCTACAATGCCACCCTGCATCTGCCAAGATAGTGTCAGACTGTCGGTAATGAGCGTACGTTGTCTTCCCGGATTGGTATCTATGAACCGACGCCCTCCAACTATTATTATCCAGAAGAAATTCAAAAGAATATAAATAATTCTTTAGGCGAAGATGTAGAACTGGAGGTATGTCATCACACCATCTTAGAAGATTGATGGTGTGTCTGCTAGGTATCTCATCAACATCCGACATAATCAATAAATCATCGTCTTGAATTCCCGCTTTCTTTAGAAGATAATCCAACGCAAGTCTCTGATACGCCTCTTCTACAAACGGGTTTTCACCTTTATGAAATCTTCCTGGAATCTGACCATAAGTTAACCTTGGTTCAACAAATTTAAACTGATCTTTATGACTCGCAAACACCATGGGCTTAGGCAAGCCTGTGAAAGTCGAGTTTGACTCCAAAAGTACAAACTCGTTAACATAAGGGTACAACTCATGCCATCTGATCGTCAAAAGATCAACTTCATTACTAAATAAAACCGCATCAAACACACGTCTAGGAAACTCACGAATTCCCCAACCATGAAGCTTACATAGATTCTCCATAGACACATTTTCATGATAATAATGCGGAATTTCATGAAACGGTTTTGGCGGTGATTCCCATAAAGGTCGTAAAAAGTATGAAACCTTTTGGCCGTGAACATACAAGCTAAGGATGACGGTTGGGACCATTACAAAAAGAAAGATTATGCTTTTTAACTCAAGCCCGCGTAAAATACACCTTAATCTCGCCATGGTTGATGATTTTCCTGAATCCTGCATATCAAAATGTTCATTTCCATTTAGCTCTCCATATAATAAACAACAAATAGATGATGTAAACCATGGATCACTTAAACTTGCAAGCAAAAAAGCAACACTAAAAGTACACATTTATATAGCTTCAATTACAAGATCCCTTAATTAAAAACCAACTTTTTTAAAAAAGAAATCCATCTTTTTATGGGTTCTTGATTTAACTAATTCTTGAACAAAAATAGGCTCAAATTTATCAAAAACTATGCAAAGATTACAACTTTATGACCAAAAAAGCAAAACCCTTATCATAAAAACTCAAAACAAGAACAGAACCTATCAAACAACAATCATTAAACCAATACACAAAACCTATAAATTTATAAACAAAACAAGATACATAAACCTAAAATGTAAAACCCATAATAAAATAAAACAATCAAATCCAACAATGTAATAATCAAAACAATCAAAAAATTACCTCATCACAAATATCACCACAAATATCATCAGATTTCTTAGAACAATAACGAGATCCACCTTCAGCCATAGCATAAACTTTATCAAATAAATTACAACTCATTAAACCACCAAATTTCAAATTGATTACACTTTTGGAATACCCACAAACCCAATCACAAAACCCACAAATGAATTTGAATATAATGATCAAATAAAAAAAAGCCCAAAAAGCCCTAGATCGGTTAAAGATTTAATTTTATGGGTTGAAATTAAAAACCCAAAATGGAAATGTGGGAAAGATTTGATGGAGGTTTGTGGTGATGAGTTTTTTTTATGTGTGTGAGAGAGAAAGTGTGTTTTTAGTGTGTGTTTTGGGGCTTAGGTTTTCTCTCAGTGTTTAACGGGTGGCAGTTGTACAATGAAGCCGTTTTTGGTTGTCTGCTTTCATGAACATGTTCTCTATTTATATTTTTGTTTTTGGGGACTAGTTATAATGCCCGCGCACGCGCGGGTTTTTTTTTAATTTTTTAAAATAATTATTTAAAAATTTTAATCCTATTCTTAGTTGCATCTTATCTATATTTTTTGTATTTATCTTCTACTTGTGTTGTGGATAAATATAAAATGTTAGCTAATAAGAAAATAATCTTTTTTTTTTAAATATCTTATCTATATTTTTTGTATTTATCTTCTACTTGTGTTATGGATAAATATAAAATGTTACTTAATAAGAAAATAATCTTTTTTTTTAATAAAATTATTACTAAATAAAGTATGGTTCCAATTTTTTAAAATGAAAAATTCCCAATAGGGGTTTTGTTTTATTATATAAAGGATTTAATGTGGTTTTGAAATGACTAATTTGGCCTTGGTGTTTGTAGACTAGGTCACTTGTTTTATATTGTATTTTTTTTAATACTTGTATTATGAAAAGCTAATTATAGAAAGTACCTACAAACAAGGAAAATACAACAAAAATCCATCCACAACCCAACAAGGAAATTGGGAAAAGGGACACTAACTAGACCCACATAGGCATTACTTGAAAAAAAAATAAAAAATGCACAACCTCAAAATTGCAAAAATCGTTTTTTATAGTTTGGCGAAATCGCAGGTATAGTTCAATCAGTGCAGACATAGTCCTCATAGAGAAATTTGTTATGCAATTATTGTCGTTGGCATGAGAAATTCAAAACTTTAAAAGTGAAGGCACAGTCCCTGTTATGAACGATAATTGCACACTAAAGTTATCCACAAAAACTACGACTGCATTTTCAAAAAGATTGGACTATATATGCGATTTAGTTAACCACAAGGACGGTTTTTGCAATTTAGTCACAATAAACTTTATACTACAAAAACCTTATACTAAGACATAGGCCCCAAAACAAAGTTGCAGACCCCACAATGATAGCAACAAAAAACAATAATAGATAAGACAATCCATGAAATTTCATTGATCCTTCCATGACACAGATGTACCAGCTGCTGAGAGCCACAATAATCCCACGTCTAACGAGTTAACCACTATAACAAATGGCCAAAATAAAGCCGCCTATTGTAGCAAGACCTGAACAAAACACACAGGCCATTTTTCACACAAATTTTTCTAGAGCATACTAAATTTTCAATCTTTAATTCTAAAATTTTTGTTGGAACTTTTATGTTTTGGTTATTGTCTACAGATCTATATTATACTTTAAAATGTGGATTTATGTTGAATTTTGTTTGTGTGATGGAATTTTTTAAACAAGTGAAACATGAAAATATTTTGTGACCCTCAAGCCAGGTTAAAACAACAATGCAAAAACTTTTGTAACAACATAAGCCACTGAAAAAAATGATCAAAAATGATTATAGTAAGAAAGTTAATTTTGTATATGTTGATGTTGATATTGTTTTGTATAATAATGATAATTAATTATGATTATAATTATGTACCCTTGAGAACTAATTTGAATGAATAAAACATGATTAACAATCACAATGTGCATGAGAACAAAAAATAATACTCCATTATATGTATGTTTTATCTTTTGTAGTTATGGTTGATATGTTCAAATTTTACTCGTGCGATGCTTTCTACTTGGATTCTTTGTTGATTTAGGCTATGTTTGGCAAAAGTAGCTGTGAGCAGTGGCAGTAGCAGTGAGCTGTGAGCAGTAGCCAAAAAAGCTCACAGCTTCATAAAGAAGCATTGGGAAAATGAGCTTTCCTAAAAAATAGCAAAGCCCACAGCTCTCATGCCTAACGAATACTAAAAATCAAAAAGCTCATTGTTTACCGCTCATTGCCCAATAAAGCTTCAAAAAGCTTTGTGCCAAACATATCCTTAGTCATGCAAACCATACATGTTAGTAGTCGTGCAATACTAGTTAACAACCTACATTATACTCATTCGAATTAATATCCACGTAAGTTGCAACATATATAATGTGTGACAACAATAGTCATATTGTCAAATATCTCAAAAACATTGGTAAGAAATGCTTACATTTTTCTCTAAATTAAAAATCAAATATCCATATTTTTATAATAGTAATTGACGTGTATATACAGGGGTAGAAAGGTCAAAATGAGAAAATGAAAATAGCCAAGTCCATGAAACGCGTCATTTTGAGGAATGACTTTAATTGACCCGGCTCACATCAACCCACAGAGAATTTCAGCCCACGTAACGGAAAATATCTATGTTACCCAATAGACCTTTATCTTTAAGTACATTACAATTACACCCCTTTAACTATCATGTAATGCCATGAAGTCAACGTTATTTGTTTTTGTAATGTCAACCTTTATTTGTTCATTAGTTGAATTAGTCCAACTGGAGTTGACAAATACAGAATGATTAGTGGGAATATTGTATGTGTAATCATGCTAGCACTAACTTATTATTAGCTTTGATTTTGTTATTATGGATAGAGATAGAGTCAAGTCCTGTTTAGCGAGTTGAATTCGTCAAATTTAATGTGTTAATGTTGATGAAACTTGTACCGTATGTTATTTTGTGTGTGTGANCGGGGCGGGGCGGAGCGGGCTTATCGGGTTTTGGGGCGGGTTTCGGGGCCTTAACGGGGATTCTTATCGGGTTTGGGGCGGGGACGGGGCACACCATCCCCGCCCCGCCCCGCCCCGAAATATATTTATACATATACATATATGCATATACATAAAATATTGTATTAGTATTTACGTACTAAAAATATAATTCTCTAACTTTTGTAGTATTTTTCTTTGTAATATTTCAAATTGTGATGAAAGAAGCTTGTTTTATATCATAATATTCTGAAAAAGTTGTGAATTATTTCAATGCTTAATTTGTTATTAATGTGTTATTATTAATAGTGTAAAAATAAAAGTAAACAAGGAACGACAAGAGCATGGCGCTCAAAAAAGACAACCTGATAAGACCCCAATGGGGAATGGGGCGGGTTTGGGGGAGCATATTACCCCAACGGGGCGCCCCGATAAGATCCCCAATGGGGATTGGGGCGGGTTTGGGGATGACTTTTGTAATCGGGTTTGGGGATGGGGAGAGCCGCCCCGCCCCAAACCCGCCCCATTGCCATTCATACTCGAGACTCCGATGTAATTATGTTTCATATTGTCAATATTCGTAACAAAATCTGATTTTTTGCACCCGGTCTAAAGAAATGTGTGCCTTTATGTTACAGTTAAAAACTTGTGTGCACTTAAGTCTCTTTAAAACGTGGTTCTGTCACTTCAATAATGATGGAGGGTGCACACCGTGCGACCACTGTTCGAGTTAGGCTCAAGTATATAGGTTTGTGTTGATCGATAATTACATGGGTAATTGAGCAAGATGTGTCAGCTTAAGGGAAGGTTTGAGTGTGAACTAATCACCAAAAACAAGTCTTGGTATAGTCGTATAACGAGTCTAACACCATTTTCCCTTGTTTATGATACCTATTACCATGGATTTTGTTAACACTGCCGTACCTTTCATATAAAGCCAACTCCTTATAAAGAGTGGCTTATATGATCTAGCAGATAAAATATGTATGTTATGTTACATGATTGAATGTCAATCCAAATTGGGTCAACCCAAACTCTTGAAAAGCACCAACGAATGTTATCCCACTAGTTCATAACATTGTGACGCAAAAATTTTATGTCACTTGATACATGTAGACCGGTAATTCTAACTAACAAATATGACTATCCAAAATACTACTATTAGTCTACTGCTACCATGTCGTCAGTAAGACCATCACACATAGAGGTGGCAAAACGGGTGGGCCGTGTAGGCACGAGTTGTGGTCCAAATAGGTTCAAGCCCGAACAGGCACGGGCTTAAACAAGCACGGGGCCAAACAGATTCATGTTATACGAATCATTTTAGAGAAGACTCAAAACAACGAAATAAATTTCTCAAACGTCACAACTCATTTATATTTAAAAATTTAAATGTATTATATCTGTAATTTTTTCTTTAACTTTTAAATATATCTCCGTTAATGCTCATTTAACTTTTAAATGGCTATACATGCCTATTTCAAGTATGGGGTTAAATGTGCCTAAATCTTTTACAAATTACTAGCTTATTTTTTTAATTTTAAACACAAATTGCCACCCCTAATTCACACATGGTAAAGACCTAATATCGCATCCGAGTGTTTTATTTTAACATAAACGGTTCACAAAGCTCATAAACAGCCTTCATAAATTCATGTTACATTTATAGGATCCAAATATTGACACAACCATAGCTATTTGGATACATAAATACCATGGAATCACACAATCTAATTCAAATTATTAAAGATAACATGAGCAACAGAAATGATAACACATAAATGTATACTTCAACAAATTAAACATTAATTCTATTCAAAACATCTTCTATTCAACAATTGATCAATAATCATTTTTTAATCGTTTTATATTTATTTCTGAAGTATGTTAAGATGACATCAAGAGGTTTAAATAGATATATGAAATCGACAACTTATTAAAGTCGTTTATGTTGTATAAAACAAAACAGATAATTGGTAAAGAATAGAATCTTGTGAAGGGCAAGATTATATTTAATTGTTTGTGGTTATAGTTCAAATATAGGTAATATGCGAATCTAAAAGGAAAGATTCTGTCATTTCGTAAAAGTTGAGGGGCACGTGGAATACACAAAAGCCTTGTTTCATTCCAGTGGTCCAGGGCAGATTGCTTAAGTTGCTTTTAAAAGCCAAAATAAGAACACTTGCTAAAAAAGTTTTAGAATTTAGTATTTCCGACCTTAACGATCACAAAGAGTGCGTTTAGTTGGAGAGAAAAAAAAATTTGTTTTCTATCTCTAGTTTTGTAAAAATTTGGAAGAGAATTTTATCTCCACAAAACACTTGAAAATATAAAAAACGCGTTTAGTTTATGTTTGTATTTTTTATTTTGAAGAATGGGAGGAAATGTTGTGGGTTATAAAGGAAAACAATGAAAACAATTTAATTTTGTTTTGTGATTTTCCTTGGTAAGTCAAGAAATAGAGATTTTGTATTTTGCAAAACATTTTGTTGAAAAACGTTGATTTGAACGCGATCTTTGTTTTTTACAAAACATTTTGTGAAAAATAATGGTGTTTTCCCCAACTAATTGCACCCAAAGATTTCTACAAAGATATATTTTATTACTGTAAAAGCGTAAAACCAACCAAATTACAAATAAATAATTAAAAACCCTTCGAAATTTAACTTTTTTTAGCTATTATATGTGCCTTTAGATATGCAGATTTTTGTTTAAGGATTTGCTAGCAAAAACCATATAGATTTGGCTTAAACATACTTTCATTAATAATGGTTCTAAATTAAAACTGATCATTTTATGTGAATGCATGATTTGCAAATGTTCAAAAGTATTTAAATATTAATAAGGTATGTATTAATATCAATAATTTTATATTTAAAAACATTATTAATTAAAAGATGCTTAAACAAAACTCATAAAATTGTTGTTAGTAAATCACTTTTTTGTTTCATAGACATGGTTTTAACAACTGTTTTTGTTATTTCTTTTAATTTACTACATTTCACTTGATATTCATGTTTAAAATTAATAAATGGAAACTTTTTTAAACCAAGTCCATGAATTACAAAGAACCATCATTAGACTATAAAATAAACAATAGCAACATTTTTAGAGTAATAAAGTGTTTACCTATAGACGAAGATTATAAAACTAATAAAATATAAAACATATAGATGGGAAAATCTGTTAAAAGCTCAAATAATCCTACTCCAGAAAAAAAAANACTACATTACACATAATATTCATGTTTAAAATTAATAAATGGAAACTTTTTTAAACCAAGTCCATGAATTACAAAGAACAATCATTAGACTATAAAATAAACAATAGCAACATTTTTAGAGTAATAAAGTGTTTACCTATAAACGAAGATTATAAAACTAATAAAATATAAAACATATAGATGGGAAAATCTGTTAAAAGCTCAAATAATGCAACAACAAGAAAAAAAAAAAAAAAAAAAAAAAAAAAAAAAAAAAAAAAAAAAAAAAAAAAAAAAAAAAAAAAAAAAAAAAAAAAAAAAAAACGCTTTTGCTAAAAAAATATAATAATAGAAAAGATCATCACGCACATGGTCTGGCCAAATTTTCTCTACTTGTTCAATTATTCTCCACTTTTTGCGAACCAAACTTTAATAATTTAAAATAAATACACTTTTGAAATAAACCTATAACCATTTGATACATAAACTCTATCTACCAAATATAAAGGATTTTGTCTTAAAATAGGAAAATGCATAAAGTATCATAGGTTAGGTTGACAACCTAGTTACTATTAATATCGAGGGTTGTAAGACTAATGCTAATGGGCGTTGGTTTTTACCAAGCAACGTCAAAAGCAACGCGCTTCTCTTCTAGCTCTCTCAAATGCAACACGTCACTTGATGATTTTTTTCAAAACTTGGTTGATGATGCAACTGAAACAATTGTGGGGTTGCTTTTGTAATTTTTGAAGGTTGGGGAGTAAATGTGGGAGTTATGGGGTTGCTTTTGTGGTCACCACTAGCTAATTGTGGTTTTGGTGGAGTTGTGGAAAGAGAAAGCTGAAGTGACGCTGACGTGACGGGGTTGCTTTTATGGATATGGTGTTGCCATTAGCATCAGTCTAACAATATCATAGAAGATGTTGCCAGATGTAATAAAAACTACCATTTCAAAAGAAAATGTACAAACTATACTGAATTAACCATTCTTGACAATGGTAGAGCTAAATTAACCATTCTTGACAATGGTAGAGCTAGTAAAGTAACTAGTAGGTGTTTAGCCACCTCTAATTAACTCACTTTATTCATTAGTTATTCTTTACATAGCTAATTACTTAATAACTTTTGCAACACCCTTATTAATCATATACACATGTTGATTAAAGTTAAAAAGCGAACACCTTGAACAATCAAATACAACAATAAAATAATTTTACTTGTGAAATTGTGCTTTCGTAAATTTAATTTCTTCTTATTCATTATGGTTTTAGGTTGAATTATAGTTTGAAAAAGAAAAATCATAAATATTTTATTGGGCTATAGTTTTCATTATAGTGTATACATCAAGTTCCGCTCCGCCTCTAATTCCTGATAAAATGTTAACGGGTTCTTATATAAATGATTTTTTTGAAAATTCGTCAGTTATAAGTTGAATACATTTTTAGCAAGTGATATAAAAATGATTCAGGTGGACGAAAATCCATATAATTTTAATTTGATTTTTTTATTTGCTAATCATCCTTGCAAATAAATGGTTGTATCCATTGACTCCCTATATATTTATGATGTTATAACATTGTTGCATATTTTTAATGACAATTAAATATCTTAAACGAATGACATAATCAAATAAACTTTGAACAACAAAGTGCAACAACGTCGGTATCAAATACTTGAGAGTTGAGACCCTAATGCCAACTCTAGTTTTAAGGGTTATGATTAAGGTTAACACAATTGTCAAAATAACATTTATTAAACTAATCATTTCCATAATTATATGCTACATCCGTACTTACATGAATGTGGTATTCAATAAGAGAAAGTATAATTTTCGTTAAAAGGTTCTATTTGTGGTTAGCTAAAAGCTAAAGCATAATGTTAAGATTATGGTTGGCGAAACTCTTGCATATTGTTTGAGGTTAATGTATAATCACTTGAAAGATGAGTTCAAAAAATCGTCAAGCTAAATAATTTATATGATCCTAAGATTTGCTACTACACAAGCAGACAACGACAGATTATGAGCCTTTGTGTTTGTGATCATAATGACATGCTAATTATTTGCAAAAGTATTAAGGTGATATTTGTGGAATTGCGGATTAAGAAGACTACCATCATTCACTTGAGAGCTTGAAGTAAGCCAATGGGATAAAAATATTTCATTTTGGGCCACGGCCAATTTCTTATTTGGTTCTTGGGCTAAATATTGATCACTTATATAGTTCAACAAACTCAATACCAACTACCAAGACACCAACAACTAAGTCAAATGTTCATGCAACATAAAAGAATCTAGTTCGATGCTAAGATGAGAATATCTGACATATATCGACAATTCACGACTCAGAAATGAATATGTGCCTTGCGTACTACTAATACATACCCATAACAACTAATGACCAAAGTTCCATTCATAAACTTAGGACATAAATCATAACTTGTTTGTCTGTTTTATTTTAATTTCTAATAAAGCCATTCACCCCAAAGAAATGACCCAAATTCTCAATTTATCCATATCAAAACCTGTGTTATTACCTATTTCATCAATCATCGTAACGTTTTTAATTTTATTCTTTCACCTTTTCGTCTGAAATGTCTGAAACTCTGAACCTTTCTATATGCAGTTCACCTCAAAGTAATCATCGTCTATTCATTGTTGTAGATTTTTATGGCAAATGCTTAAACGACTCATTTTAGGGTGGGGGTCGACTTTTCACGTCACCATCTTCAATCCAGTTGGTCTATCTAAATTTTGGTGACACAAAAATCTTTAAGAAAATACTTTTATAATGTCTAACATATGTTTTGTCTGGTTACCTTCAATCCAGTATTATGTTTTGTCTGGTTATCTTCAATCCAGTATGTGATTACAAACGGCCAGCCAGCCATAGGACCATGTAATGGGAAAAAACTTTAAAGACTTAAAGGTCTCGGCAAAAATTACATATACTGATATACACATACGTAGAATAAGGTGATTTATAAATCAATACTATAAGACAAGAACAGTTCTCGGTGTAAGTGGTCTATAGAGTTTTCAGTATTACATTTTAGCTCGTTATTAGCATAGCGTTCTTCCTACGAAATATGTAAGAAAAACCTCCAACACTTTATGATGACATTATTTCATCGTCTGGTTATCATCAAGAAAAACTTGTCTTCCTTCTGTGACTCTAATGTTTCATAACATCATTAATAGCAAATAAGCTTACGTACAATAATTTCAGATTAATTGTAGTTTTAGTACCATTTGAGCACATGTTTAGAAAAATGGTCATAAAAAACTAAAAATATGAATAAAAAATGGGTTCATAATGAAAAATCATATAGGTCCCATAATTTCTTGGTGCACCCTCATAGCAGACAAGAGTGGGTCATTCGTTAGATACGTAACGTAAATGGAAGCCAATTTAAGCATAGCCTAAAGTCGTGTGGGTTTGGACCACACAACACAACGGTTAGTTGGTCCTAGCTAGCCACCAAAAGTGGTTGAACCAATACCAATGCGACTTGCTATCTCTCCAAAACCATCTATTATTGTACTTAGACGGTCCATAATAAGGCATTTAACCATGTGTCAATCATTATAACCACGCATTAACTACCACTACAACACTCTTATTTCAAACGTGGCCATCAGAAAAAATTGATAGTTCGGTTGTCGCCTTCACCAAACGTAATTATGGTGATTTTGTATGTGTTGTGAGGTATATTTATACTTAAGTGAAGATCTTTGTGTCATGGGTTTGAATGTAACCATTGTAAGGGTTTGGTGGTGGAAGTGGGTGTTGATGTAGCACACTAGCACATGACCACACCACCTAGTTAGTTATGGTCATTATAGAAATTAGAGAGAAAATGAACAATTATTGATCAAATTCAACTAACTAGTTACAATACAAAGATACTAAATAGAAAAGACAGAGACAAACCTTAATTGTTAAAACGGCCTAAACTAATAGGTCAAGCCAATATGCGCTATTAGCTAATATCATCATCAAAAACTTACGATGTCGCAGCGGTGAACATTGGGAGTTTGTCAAATACAATATAAACTAAAACTGAAAAACAAACGCAGAGCGGAGTGTCCTAAAGTGTGAACTCAGTGCTAAACGGAGTCTCATTTCGATGTAATCCAAACTGCATAATATCAATAATGCAAAATCAGTCACGTTTAAAACAGACGGACCAAATTCGATGCAAAACCAAAGGCAAATGCAGAACGAGAGCAGAGCCACACATATATGAAGAAAACCAGAGTAGATTCAGATAGATAGATGCAGATGGTAGCAGATTCAGGCAGACAGATGAAAACAAAAGTAGATAAAGTGCATGCAGATGCAGACAAAAGTGGACAAAGAGCAGATTTAGGCAGACAGATCCGGACAAGTGTAGAGCACAGAATCAAGCAGGAGGAAACAAGTACGCAGACAAGTGCGAAGCACATAATCAAGCAGGGGAAAACAACAGAACAAGGACACATGTGTATATCAGAATATGTTGAACTAGATACATACGAGAAACAACCCGGTGAAACTAGAGGTGGCCAAGCGAACCGGTTCCTGAATCGGAACCGAACAAATATCCGGAACTGAATCCGGTCAAAACCGGTTCCGGCAAGATCCGGTTCGGTTCCACGAATATCCGGCTGATCCACACCGGTTCCATGTTTCTGCTACTCGAACCGGTTCGGAACCGGATAATTCCTTACCGGTTCGCGATCCGGTTCTTGGGAACCGGTTCTGAACCGGATCCAACGTCTATATTCTTTTTTTCCTGAGTTTTTCACAGTAGGAGCAGCCCAACGGCATTATAGCCGTTTTTCTGGGTTTTTGACAATTTTCCAACAGTTTTTGTCCCCCATTGTTCCCATTTTAACATCCTAAACATTTGATACAAGATTTTCGAGATGTGATGTTCCCTGTGGATGGGTAGTAATAAAAAGAAAAGAAAAAGAAAAAGATAGCTTTGACCAAGACTTTCATGATTTCGATCTTATGAATAGATGATCTTGGCAAAGGTAGCTTCATCTTTCAACCTCTAGATGGTCTCGTTTGAGAAATCTGGGAAAAGGAAAAAGGTTAGGCCATCACTTTGGAATCAGAGATGAAATGAGTAAAAATATAAAGATCGGGACCACTGTTAAGGAAATCACCACCGGTTCTTGAACCGGTCCGACGGATATTGGGACCGGAAGGATTGAAAACCAACCGGAACCGGATAAAGACCGGGTCTCGGTTTTGAGACCCCCGATCGAAAGGAACCGATTCGGATTGGAACGCGATCCGGTTCTTTAACTTTGACTGCTGAACCGGACCGGATTGGAACCGATCCCGGTTTTTGGCAGAACCGGCTTTTGCCACCTCATAGGTGAAACCAGACACTTGCAAAACCGGACAAAACCTAGTAGAACCAGATGCAGAACCAGACAAGTTGTTGATGTCGAGATACAACACATAACTACTTAAGATTTAATCAGATTAGTTAAGACTATAACGTCATCATCACCCAAACCAAAACCAAAAGAAAGCCAAATTAGCGAACAATACCCGATGCAAATACCAATACTACTATTAACGGAACCATCATACCTAATTTACCAATTCAAAAAGTCGAACCAATCAAAAGTTTTCAAACCTTAATCGCCAATCAAGAGAAGCTGTCATATATTTACCTTCATCTTCAAACAAATCAAACCTCTAACAACTAATATGGCAAACTGTTAGATATTAGTGATGATAGTTAGATAGTCTAGGGGTCTTTGTGAACCATTAGTTCTTATTTTAGTCAAATTAGGATAGGAAGTCGGTTACTTGATTATATAAGCATAGATGACTTCCTAGGTCTCATTCATTCGTTCTTCTGGTTTTCTCCTTTGTAGCAGCTAACTTCGAACTCTTTAGGGTTTGGTTTTCTCCCCCCTCATCTTTATAATAAAGAGGTGAGGGGGGAGGGTCATTGTATACATTCTTTTCAATACTAATCATTCGATTAAGGTTATATCACGTGTGTTTACTTTCTGTCGCATAAGTTCTTAAAGTGTGTCAAGTTCTTGAATTGATCTTTTCCGCAAACTAGATATCAGGTTGTTGGTGATCGCTAATTACCAACAAGTGGTATCAGAGCTTTGGTTCGCGAGTTCTCTGGTATTCTAGGTTCGATCAAGTTCGAGGGTTTTGTTCTTGCGATCGTTTTAAGGGAGCAGCAGGTTCAACGCAAGGTTTCTTTGGAGCTTCGGGTTTTCGAGTTTCGAAAGGCGTTGTTTTCTGCTTGTGACTTCGAGGTGTGCGACAGCAAGGGTTTCGAAATTCGGGTTTTGCGAAGGTTACTTGAAGTATAAGGCATCGACTTCAACGGTCAGCAAAAGGGTTTCGAGTTTCGGTTTTTCGGGTTCGAAAAATAGAGGTTTACTTTAAAGGTTGTATATTTGGGACGATTGGTTTTTTGGCGGGTAATTAAGTCCAAAGTTTTTCTAAATCGTTTTGAAGCACTAGTTGCACGTGGTTTATTATTTGTTAGTCACTTAGTTGTGATTGTGATTTTTTATATTATCACAAGGTTTAAAAGACTAACAAAGGGTTTAAAAGAACTAATAAAGTATACAGGTTGCACGTGATATATATATATATTTTTTCTTAGTTTGTGATTGTGTTATTTATAATATCACAAGGTCTATCAAATTAACAAGGGATAAAGAATGGGTTGGAGAAAAGAAAATCCAAGACTTGTCGAGGTTGCAAGGTTTCTTAGGTAGAAATCTATTTTGCAAAAATAAAGTACGACAAGGGTTACTTCAAAAAGTGTTGGGCACTTTCTTGATTCAAGGGTTGTCGATTTGTTGGATGGTTTGATTTTCAAGGTTCAATCGATATTTGAGCAAGAAAGGGTATTTTTGAAGGGTTTCTTAGTTTGATTGATTTCTAAGAAGGTTTATTCTTAGGGTTATATCGATAAAGCAAGAGTTTTTCACACACTAGTAACTTTGCTAGATTGTGGTTTTTGTGTAAGAAAATTCACAAAAGGGATCTTGTGTTTGGCTGATCGGGTCCTACGGGAGATCACCAAAGAGACGACTGCAGCGGGAATTTGGAAAAAGTTAGAGACTTTATACATGAAAAAGTCTTTAGCTAATCGTTTGTACTTGAAAAAAAAAGTTATATACTTTTCACATGCATCCGGGTAAGAGTCAGTCTGAACATATTGATGAGTTTCATAAGCTGGTAGGTGACTTAGCGGCTATAGATGCTGCTATATCGGATGAGGATCAGGCATTATTATTACTCACATCTTTACCATCGTCTTACGGTAATCTCGTGGATACTTTGCTATTTGGTGGGAATTCTTTGAAGCTAGAAGA
The DNA here is from genome assembly GCA_014162995.1 of Artemisia annua. Classification (NCBI taxonomy): domain Eukaryota; kingdom Viridiplantae; phylum Streptophyta; class Magnoliopsida; order Asterales; family Asteraceae; genus Artemisia; species Artemisia annua. The sequence continues at coordinate 56,100 of LBNU01022268.1, read as the reverse complement.
TGTGGTCGCGACACTTCATTCTAGGAAACTTCAGAAGATGACGGAAGCAAAGGTTGATGGTGGTGAAGGGTTGTTTGTGAGGGGGGAATCTGATCAAAGTGATATGCAGCATGGTAAACGTAGTGCGTGGTCAAAGTCACTAGGAAGAAATAGCAGACTCAAGTGTTATATATGTCAGTCTGAAGAACATTTGAAAAGTGATTGTCCTAGATATAATCACAAGAAATCTCAAGGTTTTGTCAGGAATAAAGATCAAGTATCCGGTTATGGAGCTGATGTATGATGGCAATGAGTGTTGAAAAGTTATTAGACTGGATCTTGGATTCAGGGGGCTCATACCATATGACATACAGGAGAGATTACTTGTTTGATTTTAAGGAGTATGACGGTGGCAATGTACCGCTGGGTGATGGCAGGGAATGCCGTGTACGTGGGACGGGTAAGGTTCAAGTACAAATGAGGGATGTCAAGTTTCGTTTTGGATAACGTCAGGTATGTTCCGGAATTAAGGCAAAACTTGATATCGCTAGGTACTCTTGAAAAAGAGGGATTTACCTTGAAGATGCAGTCGGGCAAGATCAAGGTTATAAAGGGTTCATTGGTGGTTTTATCAGGAACAAGGAAGGCTAATTGCGCATATACCCTGGACGGTCAGGCGGTAACCGGGAAGACAATCAAGGGTAGGAAGCAGTTAGGAGAATCTCAGACTGGAAGGAAGATCAAGAAAGGTAATTTTCTTGAGTCTTGTAATCAGAGGTCTACACAACAATGTACGAAGAGTGGGGTCGCCAGACATTTGGGTGTTGCAGGGAAACAACAGCAGAATGGGTTGGTTGAGAAGACGAACGTGACACTCTTGGCTAAGGTACATTGTTTTCTGATTCAGACTAGTTTGTCCAAGGTTTTTTGGGCAGAGGATACAACCGGGTCTACATATCTAGTGAATAGGTCACCATCATCAGGGATTGGATTCAAGACGCCTATAGATATGTTAGGGTTTTTCGGTTGGCTTGCTAGTAATAAGCAAGGGATGCTTGAACCGGTTAAGGTCAAGTGCATATTCCTGGGATACCGTGAAGGTATGGTGGGTTATCAGCTTTGGAGGTTAGATGACGTTACTTCAAAGGGAGTGCTTTACAGGAATATGGGTTTCAATGAGAGTGGGGAATACAAGAAAACTTTCATTGGTTCTGGTGTAGGTGCAGGTTCAGTGCATGTGTTACAGGGAGTTGAGTTTGAGGTGGAACCGCTTGGGGATCATACATTTGAGGTGGAACCTCAGGGGAATGTCGGCCAGGTAGCTGGTTCACAAGAAGTACAAACTCNACAGGAATATGGGTTTCAATGAGAGTGGGGAATACAAGAAAACTTTCATTGGTTCTGGTGTAGGTGCAGGTTCAGTGCATGTGTTACAGGGAGTTGAGTTTGAGGTGGAACCGCTTGGGGATCATACATTTGAGGTGGAACCTCAGGGGAATGTCGGCCAGGTAGCTGGTTCACAAGAAGTACAAACTCAGGATTTGATAGACTATCATTTAGCACGTGATAGGGAGCAACACTCACCACGGGAACTATACAAGTATAGAGAAGACAGTAATGAGGCTGCTTTTACAGTTGCTACAGTGGAGAAGATATGCACACATGAGTCATTGACTTTCAATGATACAGTTGCTTGTGAGGTGATTTCCAAGTGGAAGACTGGATTGAAAGAAGAAATGGATACTCGGTCAGATGTGTGTGTGTGTGTTCAACAACGGTTATAGGAAAAGCAGTGACGACATCGACTACTATTACTGGGAGTATACACCAGGGATTTTCATACATCTATTTCTCTATATAGATGGTATGGTTTTTTCTTGCAAATGCAAGGCTGAGATCTGGGATACCAAGGGTTTGCTGGATAAAGCAAAAGGAAATAAACTTGGTATGGAGATCATCAGGGATCAGAGTGGTACTACTCTGAGGGGGTCACAGTCCAGGGTTCACAACGGAAAGTTGGTACAGACTTTGTTGGAGGGACACTCCATACTGTCGTTGGAGGGTAGTCTATCAGGGGACTGTGATGTGGAAAAGAATGGTAAGTTGTCATATACATATGCGGTTGGAAGCCGGGGGTATCAGATGGTCTGCACGAGACTTGACATAGCATCTGTAGATGTGGGTATGTTGGATAGGTTCGATCGTGGATTACAGACACACGTACAGGTTTTTGTGAATTTTGACTACGCTATGGGTAGATTGATCACTGTCATGGGTAGATTAATCACAAGGTACGGGTTTATGATACAAGGATGTGCAGGAAGCTTGGAAGCTATGATGCTGCACATGGAGGCTTTGTCAACAACTGAAGCAGCGCATATGACACTTACTGAGGCTGCNCGCTATGGGTAGATCGATCACTGTCATGGGTAGATTAATCACAAGGTACGGGTTTATGATACAAGGATGTGCAGGAAGCTTGGAAGCTATGATGCTGCACATGGAGGCTTTGTCAACAACTGAAGCAGCGCATATGACACTTACTGAGGCTGCAAAGGAGGCGATTTGGCTAAAGGGACTCTCGATTGAGTCAGGAGCTAAACTAATGTTAGTGGCGGTTGTTGCTACTGGTTTCTTGACGAAGGCGGTTCCTAGTCCGAGGTTCGAGCATAGGTTGAAGTTGCTGTGTATCGGAGAAGACTAACTATCACCACTAAGGTGGAAATTGTTAGATATTAGTGATGATAGTTAGATAGTCTAGGGGTCTTTGTGAAACATTAATTCTTGTTTTAGTCAAATTAGGATAGGAAGTCGGTTACATTGATTATATAAGCATAGATGACTTCCTAGGTCTCATTCATTCGTTCTTCTGGTTTTCTCCTTTGTAGCAGCTAACTTCGAACTCTTTAGGGTTTGGTTTTCTCCCACCTCATCTCTATAATAAAGAGGTGAGGGTGGAGGGTCATTGTACACATTTTTTTCAATATTAATCATTCGATTAGGGTTATATCACGTGTGTTTACTTTCTGTCGCATAAGTTCTTAAAGTGTGTCAAGTTCTTGAATTGATCTTTTCCGCAAACTAGATATCAGGTTGTTGGTGATCGCTAATTACCAACACAAACAAAACCAAAATTCAAATAATTAATCTCAGATAGTTTCTTCCAATCGTAACCGTCATACTAAGTACGAAAAGAGAGCATAATATAACTCAAGTCTCAAAATCTCATGTTGACCACTTTCAAAATTAACAACCGACCCGCTAACTTTCTTTTACCAATAAAAAATCATGTGCTCATACTTTAATTTTAAGATCCAATGAGATTTTACCAATCAAATATGCTTTTGGATTACCGAACTGCCTTCTCGATCAAATATTGTGGTTACCAGATTTTCTTGTCTTTTTTCTTTTCTTTGACCACGGCAACATGTAACGAAAACCAAACAAAATTAGATATAAATGATACCATATAGAAATCAGAGAAAAAAATGAATAATTAAACAACTAGTTACGATACAAAGACATTTATTGTTAAACAGGTCTAAACCAACCGCTCAGAACTTTATTAGCTAACAGTCATAAGTGTTTTTAACGAGTTTTTAAGTGTAAAATCATTTAGAGTTTTGTTAACGAAAACGCTTGTGATGTCTATGTATTACTTTGTATTTGAGATTTTCCAAACTTTTGACGAACTCGTGATACTATTCTTGACTATATTAAAATGATTTCATGATGTAACATTGATTTAGTCATAGCCAACGTAACACTTATTGAAAATTGAAATGTAACTAGTAAAAACTTAATGTAGTTATACCCCGATGTAAGAATAATATATGAAGTTGACTCATTGCATAAATAGTTTTGCATGTTCCTGAGATTTTATTCTCCGTATGAGATTTAAGATGATCACTAGAAGTAACATAGCTGTATATGATTACACAAAAAGCAACTAGAAGATGCTTTTCTTATCTCTCGACATGAATATGTCATTTCTATGATCAACCGAATAGAAGATATTTATGTTACGTGTGAAAGGAACCAAAATGAATGAAATTGACAAACACCAAGAAATAATGTGCACATTGAAAACAATACTCTTACTAACTTTGAAAAATGAAATGATTAGTCTACATCCACATGAATAAAATGACCCAATTTTACTTGTTTCTTATTACTGACTCATATTTGACCACATTGCCATCAACACAAGAAAGTGGTACAACTGTGCAAGTATGGGAACAAGGCATGTCTTATGGTTTTCTCACAGGTTCGGGAAAGAACAGTTGGTTTTGGTTTAGCGAGAGACAGCTCTTTTAATAAAACTAGAAGGGTCCCCACGCAATGTGGCGGCGGATACCCGATAACTATTTTTGTAGCGAACAAATGTTTTTTTATTTTAAAATTCCTTATTTAGCATGCCCCAAATACTACTCCATAAAGTAGTAGAGATATGTTTTTCAAAAGTGGAACGTATAAATTATTAATAGTGTAAATGGTTAACACTTTTATTTTATTTTTTCAAATTTTAGCCGTTAAATTGGTGGTTATAAGTTTAGTGAGTTTTTCTTATAAATAATTTCATTAAAATGTATGAGGGCAGTTACATATGATTTAAATAAGATTTAAATTTTCAGATTTTACATTAATTTTTTACTTTTCCGGCCTTTCATTGTAATGTTTTTGATCTTAAAATTTTAAAGTCTTCCTTTTATAGGAAGTCCCAAATGCTTTATAATGTAGTATAGATTGTTACGTTCTTTACAATTGACGGTCACCTTTTTAAGTGAGCTATCGAATCAGAATAAATGTCCTGATCCATATATTTTAGGTTTAGCGAGAGACAACTCTTTTAATAAAATGGCCACGTTTGATACGGGTATGGTACTAACCAAACCCGAGCCATTTGGATTACTCAAAGAGTTGCACATTTGGAAGATCAGAAAGACCCATGCTACAAAAGTTGATCAAGCCTTACTCCACTATCCCATAAAAACCAAACCCGAGCCATTTTGATTACTCAAAGAGTTGCACATTTGGAAGACCAGAAAGATCAAGTCAACAAAAGTTGATCAAGCCTTACACAACTCTCCCATGCAAGTTGAAAGACTACTGTGTCATGCATGATTTTAGGATGAATAAGTGGACGTCTATGTAGATGCATTATTCCATGTTTACATTTCCATCTTATTGTTCTAGTCAAAAGTCCCACGTCTCTATTTTTGGTGCAAAAGTTTAGGCTAGTGGACTAGTCGCATTTGTTCTTACTTAAGTGTACTTATCATTCGAATGAGTAGAAGAGAAAATTGATCAAAGTATTATTTTTCTTTTCTTAATTTTTTCTTAAAGAGTTGCTAACTCAATTAGCTATATATCTTTGGAGATTGACCTCTTCTAATTGGTCTTTATCAACACATCTTTAAAGTTGACGACACTCTTCTAAGCGAGCTATCGAATCAGAATAAAAATATTGTGATTCATATATTGTATTTGAGACAGTTGTGTGAACCATTTCACATTACTTGTAACGTGCAATCCACATTTCTAGGACCATCCTAGAGGAGGTTACAATTGTATTGTGGCCAACATAAATTGCTCAGTTTAATCACATAAATTTTTTACAACATTAATAATGGGCAAATAAATGAAATCTTTATCTTGTGTCCACATACACCAATTTGGCAATTTTCCATATTCCATCAGTCAAAGAGATATTTTCATTTACCAAAAAAATTTATCATAAATTTAAAGTATCTTTTTTGGACTAAAAGGTTCAAAGGGTTTTGCTTCATTTTTTCAGGTTTTGAGAAGAACTCCATTGGGGTTTTCAGGTAATCAAAGTTTATATCTTTATGAAAAAAATGAAATAGATAATATAAAGCTTTGTAGTTTGCAAAGAATTAGAATCCTGATCTTCATGTCACACTATCCACATACTCTTAAATATAGATATTCTTTTCAAAGAAGATAAAACTTTATAATTTCTAAAGCCAAAATTCAAGTTGTGTTGCTTCATTTTTTTCTGGTTGACAAGAGCCCTATTATGATATCATAAGTAACCAAAATATGAATATTTAGCATTGTTTTCTGTGAATGGTTGGTTTTCTAAGTTTCTTCTTGTTGTATCAACTTTTTTCACAAAAAAAGCATGCAAATTTACTATATTTAAAAGTTAAAATATACTACATTTATTTCATGGTATTGATGTAAAATCAATTTGGGTCATTGGGAACTGATAGAAACTATAATGGGATTGTTTTAATTAGGTGGATGTTTTCCTTTCAGGGATTATTTTGATCCAAAGAATCTTGCAAATTTGGAATTTTTTTAATATCTTTCTAACTCTGCTGTGTTATATTGTTCACATGACCAGGTTTATGTAGAAAGAAGGCCTTTAATACCAAAAAATTCTGCTCAAAATTATGAAAATCATATTCAGAAGGTGAGATTAAGATGAAGTTTATGAAACTTGGTTCTAAGCCTGATACATTCTATACTTCAAATGGTGCAAGGTAAGCAAAACTAATGGTTCAAATATGAGTTAACCATTGAGATAGTGAATTGATAATTTGATAACATGATTTTGGTTCAGGTCTATCAAATCAGAGATTCGTAGCGATTTCGTAATTCAAGTGAATGAAACAAGATACTTGCTTCACAAGGTAATGCTATTTTTTCTCTTCATCAAATTTACTAAATTTATAAGTTTTGTTCAATTTTAGCTTGATTACACAAAAGGGTTGTTGAATTTGATGAAATAGTTTGTTACTTTAGGCGTATTACGCGATTCTTGACACTCTTTTTTTTTTTTCGACATTCAGTTTCCACTTTTGTCAAAGTGTTTGAAGTTGCAAAGGCTTTGTTCTAAGAGCCATGAAACATCTCAAATAATCCAACTTCCTGATTTTCCGGGAGGTAGTGAGGCTTTCGAGCTATGTGCAAAGTTCTGTTACGAAATTACGATTACTCTAAGTGCCTACAATATAGTATCTGCTAGATGTGCAGCGAAATACCTTGAAATGACGGAGGATGTTGAAAAAGGGAACTTAGTTCATAAACTTGAAGTATTCTTTAATTCCTACATTCTCAATGGCTTTAAAGATTGCATTGTGATGCTGCAAACAACGCTGCAAATGACAAAGCCATTCCAGCTATGGTCAGAGGAACTAGGGATTACTAGTCGGTGTATTGAATCGTTGGTGTCAAAAGTTGTTTCTGACCCTTTGAAGGTGACCTTATCACATAACCATCCGAATAGAACGGGGGATATAGAAGAAGTTTATACAATGAAGAAGTGGTGGGGTGATGATCTTTCGGAGTTAAGGATTGATCTTTATTGGAGAACAATGGCAGCCCTTAAATCGTGTAGAAAAGTTCCACAGAATCTTATTGGTGATTCATTAGAAATTTACATGTCCAAATGGCTCCCTAAAATTTCAAGTAATATTGAAAATGGGTCGGGTTTGAATGGTGAAATGGAACATTCGAGTTCAAATAGTAGATTGATCTTGGAAACAATAATAACCGTACTACCAATTGAAAGAAATGCAGTGTCTTGCACCTTTTTGTTAAAGTTATTAAAATTAGCCACCATCTTTGGAGCTTCGGCTTCTACAAGACTGGAGTTAACAAGAAGGGTTGCGATTCAGTTGGATGAAGCCAAAGTTTGTGACTTGATGATTCCGTCTATGTCAAATGAATGTGATACAGTATACAATATCGACATATTTTTGAGTATATTGGAGCAGTTTTGGTTACAAAGTCAACATCAACAGACTAGTCCTCGAAAAACATTGCAATTAGCCGAGAATGGTGATAGTGAGAGCTGCAGCTCTTCTTTAGTGTTGAATAGTTCTATGCTGAAAGTCACGAAGCTTGTAGATGGTTATTTGCAAGAGATTGCTAGAGATGTAAACGTACCATTGTCAAAGTTTATTGCTTTGGTTGAAGCTGTTCCAGGACATGCACGGGTCAATCATGATGATCTTTACCAAGCCATAGACATATATCTCAAGGTAATGGAATTTCTAAATCATACTGTAATTTCTTCGACTTGATTTGTAGGCCACATATCTCAAATATTGACCTTTTAAGGACAGCATGACTGACTAGAATACAAATAACTAGTGGAGCTTGCAAAATAAGTGAGTTAGCTTACGGGTCAAAAATTGACCCATTTAAAGCCGGGTAATTTCTGGGCATGGTTCAAAGCAAGATACGTTAACCTAAAACACTTTGTCCAAATTAAATAGTCACCTATATGTTAAATGTGTCACCACTGGAGCATTAGCCCAATGGGTGGAGCTCTCGTGCTTGAGTCAATAGACCCGGGTTCGAGTCTCATCCTTGGCATTTGCTTCAGATAGGTACCCGCCTCCTCAAAACCTATGGGCACACTGGAGATACTTTGTGGAATAAGAAATCGGGGGTCGAGTCTCGGCTCGTCTCACTCCAGGTGGTGCTCCTCTGGCCAGGAGAGTTGCCGGAGCTATTCCTTGTGGGGTGGACAATGGCCGGTGCCAAAAAGCACCCGGGATCAGGGTGTTCCCGCTAATCTACACCTTTTTGTGGAGTATGTTAAGTGTGTCAATCAACAAACTTACTCACAAAAAGTTTGACACTTTGACATGGTGCCTTTTTAGTGTTTGACCCGTTAGAGATATAATATAGCCAAAATGAGCTCATTTAGTAATTGGGCTGAAATTGTCATTTTTAATAATTATAATAAACTAAGATGCGACTCGAAACCTTTGATACTTACGCATCCATTTTATGATTAGTCTACCTTTGATATTTAAAGTTTGACTTTTTGGTCAACCAGTCACACCCAGACTCAAACAAGAGCGAAAGGAAGAACCTTTGTCGAACACTTGACTTCAAAAAACTCTCACAAGAAGCAAGCATGCACGCGGCCCAAAATGAGTTTCTACCATTACGGGTGCTATTACAAGCTCTCTTTTTTGAACAAACACGAGCTGCAATGTCTGATGTTCACCTGACGGAGGTGCCCAGCCACAATGAAGCATCATTCCTACCTGATTCATTAAGCACTAACACAAGTACACCACAACAGTCGAGAAATCCAAGTGTTTCTAAGCCAAGGACAAGAGTAGCAGCAGATGATGATTCTAAGGATGGTTCTTTGAATGTCAAACAAAGTTGTTTCATTTCTACTAAGCCCCAAAAGATGATGTTTAGTAAGTGTTCGTTAATGAACTGTAGCAAAATGGAAAAGTAAATTTGAAATCTGTTTATTGTGAATAGGAGACTCAACTGATTTTTCAAGAGAGCGTTGTGATTCATAACGGATTATACACCGATCTTTGGTGGTAAACTAGACACTGTTGTTATGTGAAGATAAAACATGAACTATATGGAATACAACAGATTTTTTCAGTAGGCATAGGAGATGAAACATCATGTATGTGTACATTATCGTGTATATGGAATGTTAAAAATTGGAAGTATTTATAGTGTAAGGATCAAATGAGAAATAAAAGTAAAATGAGAAGAATGAGAAGTAACCACAACCGCATATTTCAGATGCATGTACAATAAAAGATGCAACTCCCATGAATTTCTCCTTATTCAATTGAAATGTGTGGTTAAAATTATTTCTCATTCTTCTTATTATATTTTCTCTTCTCACTAGATCTCTTCCCAGTATTTATATACCTGTAAGTTTCACTTTTATTTTGGTATCGCATAGCAAGTTGGGGCTGAATGTGTTTTAGTAATGATGCAAAAGCTTTGTTTGCTAAGTAAATGAGGATATCCGACTCCAACTCGACTAGGGTTGCCTCAAACAATTTCCCGTCCATGACTTGTGGCGTCTATGGGCTAGAAACAAAAACTTGCGTTGAACCAACTTTTTCATGCAGTGTCTGGTTTGCTTTGGGTTAATGTCTTTGAAAATGATTAAGTGATATAGAACATCTAAAACTGGGAGACAATTGTACTTTTATCTTGGATATGAAAGTAAGGGTGTTTCGCAGATAAATTCAATTTCTTAAAACTCGGAACATCAAACTTTTTTTCTCAATCTGTAAAAACCTTAGTAATTGTGTGTCAAATACATAACAGATAGATCAACTACAACATTTTGCACCGCCAATACATATATAGATTAGTAAATAACTACATTCAATTATGTAAACAATTACGCAACTGGAAGGAAAAAAAGCATAGTTAAGAAAATTAGAACGAAACATACATCAGTTATTAGAAAAAAAAAGGCGCTAGCCGGCATGCTAGTAAGAAATAAAGCTGGAAAGGACTTGAAGCCATTGGCTTATAAAAGCAACATCATCAGGGTGAACATGAGCCACCATGTTAGCTACTTAATTGTTCACTACTTTCTACTCCCGTTCAGTTTAAGAAAGTTGCGAAAGTATTAGGGTTAATGGCATATAATAGCAACGAACTTTTTCATTTGTGTCATTATCAGATACGGACCCAAAAAATTACAACAATACCCATCAAACTTTCAAATTTTGTTTCATTATCAGATACGAACTTTAAAAAAATACCACAATAACCATCCAACTTTGAAAATTTTTTTCATTATCGTACGCAACGAGATGAGATTTTTACATTGATAAAACAAAATTTGAAAGTTTGATGGGTATTTTGGTAATTTTCTGGGTTCGTATCTGATAATAGCACAAATGAAAAAGTTCGTTGCTATTATATGCCATTAACCCAAAGTATTACACTGAGCTACCAACAGAAGTTCTTTAATTGGTGAAATTTAGAAGCGGACAATTATTTTGGAACTTATGGAAATTGAAAAAGAAATAAATCTTCGACGTCATCGAGCCATGGGAGTATCTTTTTTGGTTGTGCAAATCACTTCATACAGTTCTTTTGGATTTCTGTGGAGCCGTTTTTTTGAATTTGTCAACCTTAACTCCCAGTTTAGATTTTTGTGGATCGCCTCGAGAAGATCTCGTCACAATGTTCTCATCTTCCACATTATGATCACGAGACCTATGACGAACTCGCTCATCTCTAATTCTAAATTCTTCCTCAATACGAATATGCTTCAACAATTCATTTAACGAATAGTCTTTAGTCTCGTGCATCATCATTTTGGAAAAATCCTTCCATGAAGGTGGCAGTTTTGCTATAATAGCACCAACTTGGAAGGCTTCAGGTATAGGGATTGAAAGTGCATTCAATCTGTTAACGATACTCTCGAGTTCATCCACTTGCTCCAAAACAGACTTCTTGTCAACCATTTGAAAATCAAGTACTTAGCGATAAGGCTAAAATGTGAACCCTTGTCTTGCTCTTCGTACTTATGCTTCAAACTGTCCCATAACTTCCGTGGGTCAGTAAATGAAGCATAAACGTCGAGCAATCTATCAGACAAAACTTCTTGATGTGCCCACAACATAGAGCCTCATCTTCTTTGCGGACCATTCTTTCTTGCTTAATTCGGTTTGGATCAATAACATATGCGATATTGAGCATAACTAACAAAAACTTCACTTTTTCTGCCCATTGGGTGTAGTTACACCCGTCGAATTTCACAAACTCTTGCGGTTTCCATGAAGATGAACCCGATTCCATGACAAATGTGATTGTGAATAATTAAATTATTTTTAAGGGTTTTTATTCTAGACTTTAGTTGTATCAAACACAAGATTAGGCGATTAGCACCTAGTAAATTTTGAATGTGGGTTTGATTTTTTGTTATCTACAACAAATATATGAAAAAAATCTCTAGCAGCAGATGATGATTCTAAGGATGGTTCTTTGAATGTCAAACAAAGTTGTTTCATTTCTACTAAGCCCCAAAAGATGATGTTTAGTAAGTGTTCGTTAATGAACTGTAGCAAAATGGAAAAGTAAATTTGAAATCTGTTTACTGTGAATAGGAGACTCAACTGATTTTTCAAGACAGCGTTGTGATTCATAACGGATTATACACCGATCTTTGGTGGTAAACTAGACACTGTTGTTATGTGAAGATAAAACATGAACTAAATAGAATACAACAGATTTTTTCAGTAGGCATAGGAGATGAAACATCATGTATGTGTACATTATCGTGTATATGGAATGTTAAAAACTGGAAGTATTTATATACCTGTAAGTTTCACTTTTATTTTGGTATCGCATAGCAAGTTAGGGCTGAATGTGTTTTAGTAATGATGCAAAAGCTTTGTTTGCTAAGTAAATGAGGATATCCGACTCCAACTCGACTAGGGTTGCCTCAAACAATTTCCCGTCCATGACTTGTGGCGTCTATGGGCTAGAAACAAAAACTTGCATTGAACCAACTTTTTCATGCAGTGTCTAGCTTGGTTTGCTTTGGGTTAATGTCTTTGAAAATGATTAAGTGATATAGAACATCTAAAACTGGGAGACAATTGTACTTTTATCTTGGATATGAAAGTAAGGGTGTTTCGCAGATAAATTCAATTTCTTAAAACTCGGAATATCAAACTTTTTTTCTCAATCTGTAAAAACCTTAGTAATTGTTTGTCAAATACATAACAGATAGATCAACTACAACATTTTGCACCGCCAATACATATATAGATTAGTAAATAACTACATTCAATTGTGTAAACAATTACGCAACTGGAAGGAAAAAAAGCATAGTTAAGAAAATTAGAACGAAACATACATCAGTTATTAGAAAAAAAAAGGCGCTAGCCGGCATGCTAGTAAGAAATAAAGCTGGAAAGGACTTGAAGCCATTGGCTTATAAAAGCAACATCATCAGGGTGAACATGAGCCACCATGTTAGCTACTTAATTGTTCACTACTTTCTACTCCCGTTCCAAATATCACACAGTTTAAGAAAGTTGCGAAAGTATTACACTGAGCTACCAACAGAAGTTCTTTAATTGGTGAAATTTAGAAGCGGACAATTATTTTGGAACTTATGGAAATTGAAAAAGAAATAAATCTTCGACGTCATCGAGCCATGGGAGTATCTTTTTTGGTTGTGCAAATCACTTCATACAGTTCTTTTGGATTTCTGTGGAGCCGTTTTTTTGAATTTGTCAACCTTAACTCCCAGTTTAGATTTTTGTGGATCGCCTCGAGAAGATCTCGTCACAATGTTCTCATCTTCCACATTATGATCACGAGACCTATGACGAACTCGCTCATCTCTAATTCTAAATTCTTCCTCAATACGAATATGCTTCAACAATTCATTTAATGAATAGTCTTTAGTCTCGTGCATCATCATTTTGGAAAAATCCTTCCATGAAGGTGGCAGTTTTGCTATAATAGCACCAACTTGGAAGGCTTCAGGTATAGGGATTGAAAGTGCATTCAATCTGTTAACGATACTCTCGAGTTCATCCACTTGCTCCAAAACAGACTTCTTGTCAACCATTTGAAAATCAAGTACTTAGCGATAAGGCTAAAATGTGAACCCTTGTCTTGCTCTTCGTACTTATGCTTCAAACTGTCCCATAACTTCCGTGGGTCAGTAAATGAAGCATAAACGTCGAGCAATCTATCAGACAAAACTTCTTGATGTGCCCACAACATAGAGCCTCATCTTCTTTGCGGACCATTCTTTCTTGCTTAATTCGGTTTGGATCAATAACATATGCGATATTGAGCATAACTAACAAAAACTTCACTTTTTCTGCCCATTGGGTGTAGTTACACCCGTCGAATTTCACAAACTCTTGCGGTTTCCATGAAGATGAACCCGATTCCATGACAAATGTGATTGTGAATAATTAAATTATTTTTAAGGGTTTTTATTCTAGACTTTAGTTGTATCAAACACAAGATTAGGCGATTAGCACCTAGTAAATTTTGAATGTGGGTTTGATTTTTTGTTATCTACAACAAATATATGAAAAAAATCCCGAAATCGTGGTTACACAGCCCACTTCATCACGGATTTTTAGCCCACTTCGTTTCTACTCAATTTTCTTACTTATTAAATCTAAGTGTCAATTCCTACTTAATAAAACTTGTATATACACTGAAGTTAGCTATAGTTAACTAAAGTGAGAAGTTTATCAAATCATTCATAAAAAAATGTTTTCAAACTTGTAAAACCTCATTTTAAATTTATAAATATAAACGATCAAAATCTATACCATTTAAAAACCTCATTTCAACTCTTATTTAGTTATTGAAAAGTTCTTTGTTAGACAATTAAATTAAAACCCCCTGAGCTCTTAAGTAAATAATGGTACGTAAGAAGTGATAAACACCTGGCCTTGACAATTCTGTTACTCACAATCAACGCTGATCTGATATCAGGTTGTTGATGTTATAAAAAGACAAAAACCAAAATTAATAAAAACTGGCCGGACCATTAAGAACACCGATCAATACCATAAACTCATCTATACACATAACATATTAATCTACTACTGTACTATTTTATCATTTTATTAATTAATTCATTTAAACATAACCTTCAAGTATAATTGCCAATGATTCCATAATGAACCAGGCTTGAATTTTCAAGCATAACGAAGTAAATTTCCGCAAGATTTACCACACCGTAACATTCTCTTTCCCTTCTGCTGGACACAATTACGCGTCGACGGGATACTTGAGATTCCGGAGACGGTTGATGAAGTAGGTGATGATTTCTTATTAAGCGTAAGAAATGCTCTAATTTTAGTACTAGTTGATGGTGTTCCATCATATTCCTCAATCAGATTAACTAAATCTTCATCGCACGTTATCGAAATAAGAGGGTCTAAATCTTCTGTTGGTAGTTGACACCTCAGTGCTACAGGTGTTCCGCATACTTCTCCAAGTTTCAATAATAATTCTGTTACACATGCATACATAAAAAATACCTTCTGTCAAATAGTACACATTTTTTTTTTATAAAACATTAATTAAAAGGGTATGCATTTGATGTCAAACTGTTAAAAAAAAAATCTCTTTACTGAAAAGGTTTCATGCGCGCCTATACCTTCCGTCTCAGTTATGTCCGTAGTCATAAATAAAGATACAATCTAATGTAAAACATAACTAGCAAAAAAAAGTGATCGAAACTGAGTGAGGAAGACTGACTGACCTGAGAAAGAAATGAAGCGGTCAACGNACTTCTTGATGTGCCCACAACATAGAGCCTCATCTTCTTTGCGGACCATTCTTTCTTGCTTAATTCGGTTTGGATCAATAACATATGCGATATTGAGCATAACTAACAAAAACTTCACTTTTTCTGCCCATTGGGTGTAGTTACACCCGTCGAATTTCACAAACTCTTGCGGTTTCCATGAAGATGAACCCGATTCCATGACAAATGTGATTGTGAATAATTAAATTATTTTTAAGGGTTTTTATTCTAGACTTTAGTTGTATCAAACACAAGATTAGGCGATTAGCACCTAGTAAATTTTGAATGTGGGTTTGATTTTTTGTTATCTACAACAAATATATGAAAAAAATCGCGAAATCGTGGTTACACAGCCCACTTCATCACGGATTTTTAGCCCACTTCGTTTCTACCAAGTCAGTACTCAATTTTCTTACTTATTAAATCTAAGTGCCCAATTCCTACTTAATAAAACTTGTATATACACTGAAGTTAGCTATAGTTAACTAGGGAATGGATCCACTAAGAAGAAAAATAAAAATAAGAAGAGTGAGAAATGTTCTCATTCTTCTCATTTTACTTTTATTTCTCATTTGATCCTTACTCTAGTTAACTAAAGTGAGAAGTTTATCAAATCATTCATAAAAAAATGTTTTCAAACTTGTAAAACCTCATTTTAAATTTATAAATATAAACGATCAAAATCTATACCATTTAAAAACCTCATTTCAACTCTTATTTAGTTATTGAAAAGTTCTTTGTTAGACAATTAAATTAAAACCCCCTGAGCTCTTACGTAAATAATGGTACGTAAGAAGTGATAAACACCTGGCCTTGACAATTCTGTTACTCACAATCAACGCTGATCTGATATCAGGTTGTTGATGTTATAAAAAGACAAAAACCAAAATTAATAAAAACTGGCCGGACCACTAAGAACACCGATCCATACCATAAACTCATCAATACACATAACATATTAATCTACTACTGTACTATTTTATCATTTTATTAATTAATTCATTTAAACATAACCTACAACTATAATGCCAATGATTTCATAATGAAACAGGCTTGAATTTTCAAGCATAACGAAGTAAGTTTCCACAAGATTTACCACACCGTAACATTCTTTTTCCCTTCTGCTGGACACAATTACTCGTCGACAGGATACTTGAGATTCCGGAGACGGTTGACNTCCCGAAATCGTGGTTACACAGCCCACTTCATCACGGATTTTTAGCCCACTTCGTTTCTACTCAATTTTCTTACTTATTAAATCTAAGTGTCAATTCCTACTTAATAAAACTTGTATATACACTGAAGTTAGCTATAGTTAACTAAAGTGAGAAGTTTATCAAATCATTCATAAAAAAATGTTTTCAAACTTGTAAAACCTCATTTTAAATTTATAAATATAAACGATCAAAATCTATACCATTTAAAAACCTCATTTCAACTCTTATTTAGTTATTGAAAAGTTCTTTGTTAGACAATTAAATTAAAACCCCCTGAGCTCTTAAGTAAATAATGGTACGTAAGAAGTGATAAACACCTGGCCTTGACAATTCTGTTACTCACAATCAACGCTGATCTGATATCAGGTTGTTGATGTTATAAAAAGACAAAAACCAAAATTAATAAAAACTGGCCGGACCATTAAGAACACCGATCAATACCATAAACTCATCTATACACATAACATATTAATCTACTACTGTACTATTTTATCATTTTATTAATTAATTCATTTAAACATAACCTTCAAGTATAATTGCCAATGATTCCATAATGAACCAGGCTTGAATTTTCAAGCATAACGAAGTAAATTTCCGCAAGATTTACCACACCGTAACATTCTCTTTCCCTTCTGCTGGACACAATTACGCGTCGACGGGATACTTGAGATTCCGGAGACGGTTGATGAAGTAGGTGATGATTTCTTATTAAGCGTAAGAAATGCTCTAATTTTAGTACTAGTTGATGGTGTTCCATCATATTCCTCAATCAGATTAACTAAATCTTCATCGCACGTTATCGAAATAAGAGGGTCTAAATCTTCTGTTGGTAGTTGACACCTCAGTGCTACAGGTGTTCCGCATACTTCTCCAAGTTTCAATAATAATTCTGTTACACATGCATACATAAAAAATACCTTCTGTCAAATAGTACACATTTTTTTTTTATAAAACATTAATTAAAAGGGTATGCATTTGATGTCAAACTGTTAAAAAAAAAATCTCTTTACTGAAAAGGTTTCATGCGCGCCTATACCTTCCGTCTCAGTTATGTCCGTAGTCATAAATAAAGATACAATCTAATGTAAAACATAACTAGCAAAAAAAAGTGATCGAAACTGAGTGAGGAAGACTGACTGACCTGAGAAAGAAATGAAGCGGTCAACGGCCAGGACACGTGTTTCGCCGCCATAGTAACGGAGTTTGCCGTCTGGATAACGAGGGAGAATTTTTCCACCATAACTGCAAAGGAATTTGATGGTTGTGAGAGATTTACAAGGTCTTGCCATTTTTGGAAAGATGAGATAGTAAGTAATACTGTAGCAAGAAAGTCAGTTTAGACCAAATGAAAGATGTAATGAGGTGATCTTTGTTATGATCGACACCACCTATGTACCAAGAATGATAGTAGCGGCCCAGTTGAATTGACAGTTTTGTTTAAGTGTTAAAATATCTTACAATTAAGTCGACATCGTTTTTTAAGGTTCGAAGGAGTGGGATATTTATTTAGGTAGAGTAACGTAAAGCTCACTTCCTCATTCAGTTTTCACTTTATGGAGTATACCTAAAAGATATTAATTTGTATGTCATGTCGACCAATTCATAACAGTTAATATTAAGGTAAGCTACCTAAAATATGTAAAGAGCCCAATAATTTAGTTGTTTTTTAAGGATAACTAGTTTTACAACATGTACACGTACGGGGTTTCTACAGATAGTATAACGTATAATGATATTTCAGTAACTTTATTTTGAGGTTAAATACTGTGACAATTAATAAATCCATGATTTTGTAAAAATTTAGATTTTTCTACAAAATTGTATTAGATTTTTAATACTTAAATAATTATAATACTTCTGCATAGATGAGTTTAACGTAATTTTTTCATTATGTGTTAATATTGATTAATATTTTGTATATATTTTTGTTGTACGCAGTATTTGACTAACTGACATGGTGTTTTGGATGATCCTGTTTAAATTTAACTATTGATATAATGTTCTAAACATTATGTGTGTTTAGTAGCACATAATGACCTTGAAAAAAATATGTGTTGTTTTTATATGTAGAATCTCGTCTATTTATTTTCATCTCACAAACGTGTGAGGCCATGCCTTTATTTTGATATTAGTAATTCTGTTAATAATAATTGAAGCCAATTTATAAACTCGTGCGTGGGATAAACTTATAAATAAGAGTAGCATAAGTTGTTATTGAAGGTGAATGGTAAAAAAGAGTACTTTTCTGGATACTCATTTCTTTACGTAATATTATAAAGAGTAATAACATAAGTCGTCCGCATATGTATAATCTCATGTATTCATTATATGTTACCGTAACTCGTGTTTTTCTTTTTATATTTATTATTCTGTGCAAATATATTAGTTTATTGATAATAATTTTAAATAACAAAAACATTTCTTGTACTTTTTTTTTATAAAATACACAATGGTGGGTATAAAGTTTAGGGTATATTTATTAAATTTATAAAGTTATTAAAAAAAACATAGAAGATGACAAGTATACTTAAATCTATATATTATTTAAACTTTAACAACTATTTTTTTTAAATTACTCCTCCTTTTTAATATTTTTTTTTACAAAATTAATACATGTGTTTTTCACACATTTTATAAATTAGACAAAAATTAAAAAGTGCTTTAAAAAAATCTCGCACGGTCTATGAATCTTAAGAAAATAACGGTGATGCACATATGCATCATATAACAAATAACGATTTAGTCAATGAGTAAACTCATCTAAGCCTTAAAGTCGATTTAGTAGAACACATTTTTCTTCGAACAAATGCACTAAAATTTATAATTTTATTTAATTTGAAGTTTTATTGAAATACGTTTTTATTTTAAAAGAATTATTATGTATTGTTTTAATCATTAATGAAGTTTTAATTTTTAGTGTTTAAAAAAAGAATATGGAAAGAAATAGAAGTTGGTAGTAATGTTGGTTGTCTTATTACACTATGTTGCTTATGGAAAAAGAATCTAAAGTGAAGTTGAATTCACATTGATTGTTTGATTACCCCCAGCGGAAGTGCGTGAGAAGGAGTGAAGGCACAAGTCACACGTGAAGGGCCAATTGTGGGCTGTTTGGGTGATGCGTGAGCCAAGAGAAAAAAGTCAAGAATATTGATAGGCCCACCATTCACATATTGTGCAAAAAAAGGGCACCCAACATCTTTATTGTTTATTTATTTGATTTGTGACTATGTGGGGTATTTTGTGAGGTATGTGTATATAAGGGTGATTATTTTACCGAAAAATGAGGGAAAACCATCGTGGGTGAAAGGTGAGAGCGAGTGAGGAAAAATGAAAGGTGAGAGTGTGACAATTTTGGGTGGGTCTTAGACCATGGGGTATGGTGGCACAAATGCATGCGAAAGCAGAGACGGAAGCAAGACCAAATATGACCAGGGCACAAAATTTTTGGAACAATAATATATAAACACATTTCGATGGACCGGTGCATTTAAAATGCATTTTGGAAAAATTAATTTTTTCAAAAATTAACACTATATCGAAAAAATTCATAAGGGTCCCGGGCACCAGCGAAAACCCCTGGCTTCGTCCATGCGCGAAAGACTAGGTAGTGACTCATTTGGCATGCCGAACCTCATATTACTATATTACCTTCCTCTTGTGTCAATTTGAATACCAATCAATTGGCGTACGTAAGAAAATGACAAAAAGTCTAATTTTTTAATAGGTTTTTTTTTTTTTTTTTTTTTTTTTTTTTTTTTTTTTTTTTTTTTTAGTGTGTGTTTTAGTTGCATATAGTGAGTCTCAAATGACATGTGAAAAAGATGTTATGAGAGAAAAATATTTTTGAGTTTGATTGTTAAAAGTGGAGATGTTGAAATGGTAGTAAAATGTTGGTTTTGGCATGCTATGAGAGATCATGCTCTTACTACACACTATGAAAATAACCGGTGCGTAAAAAAGGAACCCACCCCAAAAGTGATAAGCACGCGGCCTCTGCCATTCTGTTAGTTGCAATCAACGCTGATCTCATCAGGTTGTTCATGTTATCAAAAAACCAAAAATGACCAGACCATTAATAAATAACAACACCGATCCATATCATAGATTCATCAATACATATCATAAAACTTATTTCTTTATAAGATTCATACATATATCTTGTTAACAAACCTTAAACTATAACCTATTGCCAATAGTTTCCATTAGGCTTGAATTTTCACAAGCGTAACGCAACAAATTCCCGCAAGATTTACCACATCGTAGTGATCGTACCATGAATAACATCCTCTTTTCCGGTTCTTTCACCCTCTGCATGACACAATGATTAAATCTCGGAGGGGACGTTTTTCTCGAAAGCGTAAGAAATGCTCTAATTTTAGTACTAGTTGAAGGTGTTCCACCATATTCCTCAATCAGATTAACTAAATCCTCATCACAAGTTATAGAAACAAGCGCGTCTAAGTCCTCGGTTGGTAATTGACATCTCAGCACCACTTGCATACCACATAGTTCTCCAAGCTTCACTAACAGTTCTGTTTCATATACAAACACAAGCTAGCATGAGCTTTATAATCAACATAAGTTAATACTGTGTTACTTTTAATAAATCTTTTAACAAGAGACGTTGAAACTTATAAACTAAATTAGTAGGACGGACACTCGTTATGTGTACATACAAAAAGAAAAAATAAATGGGGGCTGACCGGAGAAAGAGATGGACCGGTCAATGGCTATAACACGTGTTTCGCCGCCGTAGTAACGGAGCTTGCAGTCTGGATAACGAGGGAGGATCTTACCGCCGTAACTGCAAAGGAATTTGATGGTAGTTGTTTTTGTTGTGAGGGGTTTAGAAGGTCTCGCCATTTTTAGAAAGAAGAGATAATAAGAAAAGAAAGGCTTTTGGTGTAGTGTATGTTTTTTGGGCTGATAAGAGGCGCCGTGAATACCTTATTTATAGCGTTTAACTCAATATGAATCTTAGAGTCATTAATTTATTACTCGTATTATTATTATTATTATTATTATTATTATTATTATTATTATTATTATTATCATTATCATCATTATTATTATTATTATTATTTTATATAAAGAAATCCAATGGAATTTTGTGGAATGATTTGGGCACACACGTAAGTCGTAATGTATGTACGGATTAGTTACTTGTCAACGTTTCATTTTTTCGAATTGATACAATAATTAATATTTTGAAATTCGGTTTATTCACCAACTTGTTGAGCTTCCGGTTTTCTGTTCAACCGACTGCTTAACCGATTTTTCTTAAAACCGATGCTTCGGTAACTATTCCTTTCGAGGGTTGTTTACGGTAACTAACAAGTCGAGTGGGTACATATTTCCCAGCGAATCCTTTTCCTTGCCAATTGACTTTGTTTATGTCGATACGGCATATGTTTTAGTATTAGGAACGAACATACTGTAACATTTAACACTCTTTGTCTTGTGCCTGGTTTTCATGCTTAGAAATTNCAGGGTTGAAGGCGGCGTCTTGTCCGGGTCGTCCGGCAGAGACCGTCCGGATATTTCCGTCCGGATCATTAAGCAACCGTCCGGCTATATACACAATCAAATAACATCCTCTTTTCCGGTGCTTTCACCCTCTGCATGACACAATGATTAAATCTCGGTGGTGACGTTTTTCTCGAAAGCGTAAGAAATGCTCTAATTTTAGTACTAGTTGAAGGTGTTCCATCATATTCCTCAATCAGATTAACTAAATCCTCATCACAAGTAATAGAAACAAGCGCGTCTAAGTCCTCGGTTGGTAATTGACATCTCAGCACCACTTGCATACCACATAGTTCTCCAAGCTTCACTAACAAATCTGTTTCATATACAAACACAAGCTAGCATGAGCTTTATTAATCAACATAAGTTAATATATACTGTGTGTTACTTTAATAAGTTTCCAGTTGCTGTAAAAAAACTAAAATAAATGGGGGCTGACCGGAGAAAGAGATGGACCGGTCAACGGCTATAACACGTGTTTCGCCGCCGTAGTAGCGGAGCTTGCAGTCTGGATAACGAGGGAGGATCTTGCCGCCGTAACTGCAAAGGAATTTGATGGTAGTTATTTTTGTTGAGAGGGGTTTAGAAGGTCTTGCCATTTTTAGAAAGAAGAGATAATAAGCAAAGAAAGGCTTTTGGTGTAGTGTATGTTTTTTGGGCTGATAAGAGGCGCCGTGAATACCTTATTTATAGCGTTTAACTCAATATGAATCTTAGAGTCATTAATTTATTACTCGTATTATTATTATTATTATCATCATCATTATTATTATTATTTTATATAAAGAAATGGAATTTTGTGGAATGATTTGGGCACACACGTAAGTCGTAATGTATGTACGGATTAGTTACTTGTCAACGTTTCATTTTTTCGAATTGATACAATAATTAATATTTTGAAATTCGGTTTATTCACCAACTAGTTGAGCTTCCGGTTTTCTGTTCAACCGACTGCTTAACCGATTTTTCTTAAAACCGATGCTTCGGTAACTATTCCTTTCGAGGGTTGTTTACGGTAACTAACAAGTCGAGTGGGTACATATTTCCCAGCAAATCCTTTTCCTTGCCAATTGACTTTGTTTATGTCGATACGGCATATGTTTTAGTATTAGGAAAGAACATACTGTAACATTTAACACTCTTTGTCTTGTGCCTGGTTTTCATGCTTAGAAACTCAGGTGTTTTCGATTGCGGATTTTTTCATTTTTGTAAACATTAAGGATAGTAGGTTACACCATATTTCGAAACTGTTTCTCACACAATTTGAGAACTCACCCAAAAAATTATATTGCTCATCACAAAATTCCAATATGAATTTGTATTTTCTCAAGTCTCAACCTAAAACAAGACCATAAAGTACATGTATAGTAGGGTACTGGTTTCGCTAGAAGTGAGATTATGAACTACAACTATAAGCTAGTTATTCAAGACTGCTTTGTTATCCAGTTAATGTTAGTAAGAAAGTCACTTTAGACCAAATGAAAGATGTAATGAAGCGATCTTTGTTATGATCGACACCACCTATGTACCAAGAATGATATACCGGCCCAGTTGGAATTGACATTTTCGTTTTAGTGTGAAAATATCTTACATTAATTAAGTCGACATCGATTTTAAGGTTCTAAAAGTAGTGGGATATTTGTTTAAGTAGGGCAACGTAAAGCTCACTTTTCTCCTTCACTTTTCACTTTATTTAGTATACCTAAAAGATATTAATTTGTATGTCATGTCGACCAATTCATAACACTGAATATTAAGGTAAGCTACCTAAAAGATGTAAAGAGTCCAATAAAATAGAATTACGTTTTATTTAAGTTTAAAATTACTTGTTTTTTTTAACGGATAACTAGTTTTACAACCCGTGCACATACGAGGTTTGGATATATAGTATAAGATGACAATATTTCAATTGACAATTCATAAAACCATGGTTTTGTAATGTTTAAGATTTTTCTAAATTTTTAATACTTATATAGTTATAATACATGTACACAGGTGATATGTAATATTGATTAGTAAGTTGCATAGATTTTTGTTAC
Organism: Artemisia annua; assembly: GCA_014162995.1. Lineage (NCBI taxonomy): Eukaryota > Viridiplantae > Streptophyta > Magnoliopsida > Asterales > Asteraceae > Artemisia > Artemisia annua. Next base: position 32,272 of record LBNU01022268.1, on the reverse strand, counting down.
ACGAAGAATTTGACTTTATTTAACTGTCACGGTGATTAAGTTGATATTGTTTAAATTTGGCAATTGATATCATGTTCTTGACATTATGTGTATTTAGTAGCACATAATGAACCTTGAAACAAAATATATGTAGTTGTTATATGTAGANTCATAGTTTTTCTCAAACTCATAATAAATCAAATAATTTGGCAAGTGAAACAAATTCGAGTTTTTCTAGGTTGTGCTGAGCTAGTCTACAAATAATTTCTCGTTCCTAATATATCTCACGCTCTTCAAATCAAATTTAACATGCTTTAAAGTTTTAAAACGTTTCAGGCTCTAAAAATAGAAGTTTGGCTAGGATTAGGTTTTAGGAAAAAAAATACCAGGTGTTACACAAGACTGCTTTGTTATCCAGTTAATGTTAGTAAGAAAGTCACTTTAGACCAAATGAAAGATGTAATGAAGCGATCTTTGTTATGATCGACACCACCTATGTACCAAGAATGATATACCGGCCCAGTTGGAATTGACATTTTTGTTTTAGTGTGAAAATATCTCTTACATTAATTAAGTCGACATCGATTTTAAGGTTCTAAAAGGAGTGGGATATTTGTTTAAGTAGGGCAACGTAAAGCTCACTTTTCTCCTTCGCTTTTCACTTTATTTAGTATACCTAAAAGATATTAATTTGTATGTCATGTCGACCAATTCATAACACTGAATATTAAGGTAAGCTACCTAAAAGATGTAAAGAGTCCAATAAAATAGAATTACGTTTTATTTAAGTTTAAAATTAATTGTTTTTTTTTAACGGATAACTAGTTTTACAACCCGTGCACATACGAGGTTTGGAAATATAGTATAAGATGATAATATTTCAATTGACAATTCATAAAACCATGGTTTTGTAATGTTTAAGATTTTTCTAAATTTTTAATACTTATATAGTTATAATACATGTACACAAGTGATATGTAATATTGATTAGTAAGTTGAATAGATTTTTGTAACACGAAGAATTTGACTTTATTTAACTGTCACGGTGTTTAAGTTGATATTGTTTAAATTTGGCAATTGATATCATGTTCTTGACATTATGTGTGTTTAGTAGCACATAATGAACCTTGAAACAAAATATATGTAGTTGTTATATGTACAATTTCGTATTTATTCTCATCTCACAGTAACGTGCGAGGTCATGCCTTCATTTTAATATTTATATTCCTGTTAATAATTATTTAATGCGATTTATAAACTCGTGCGCGGGGTAAAACTATAAATAAGAATAACATTAGTCATTACTGAACGCGGATTGTTAAAAAAGAATATTCTTATGGACGTCGTTAGTTAATCTCAAAAAGAGGAATAACATGAGTCATTCACATATGTATAATCTCGTTTATTCATTAAATGTCACGGTAACTCGTGTTTTCCTTTTAATATTTATAATTTCATGCAAATGAATTAGTTTAATATATATTGTTGTATTTTATTTTTATAAAATATAAAATATATGGGCTATAAAGTCTTAAAGGGAATTTATTAAATTTATAAAGTTATTTAAAATGATGGAAACTAATAAATATACTTAAATTTATATAATTTATTTAAAATTTAACAGCTAAAGTTTTATTAATTACCCTATTTTTTTAGTTTTTTTTTTACAAAATTGACACATGTATTTTTTCGCACATTTTATAAATTAGATGAAAGTTAAAGAGTTTGACCAAATTAATCTTCAATTTTGACATTTACTAGCCAATTAATAGGAATGCTCATATTGTCATGTAGGCAGAATGGTTCGCTCTTATTAGTCCAATTGCAGTTCTTAACGTTCTTTTTTCACTTTATGGAATTCTATTATTATATAAGAGATTTTTATGTATCTTACTTGTCACTTTTTTGAATTGTATGTAGCATCGTTGCAATAGGATTATTTAATAACTAACTTTTTAATTTTGATTACTCTTTGTATCGATTGACTTATTTTTGTGTATCGAATGAAGCATTTATGGGAATCGATTGAAGCATTTTTAGGAATCAATAAACATAATAATCGAAACAAAAGTTAGTTATAAAATAGTCCGATTGTAACGGTGCTAGCTACATACAACTCTGAAAAATGCAAGTAAAATATATTTTTAGATAATTTGCCTTTTTTCCATATCCTGAGATTCGGGACGCATCAAAGCATATTGCCAAGCCGAGTTCTTCGTGTTCATTTACAATAGCCTACATGCATGTAATTAAGAATTTATGTTAAATTGTTGAATAGCATAAGAACAAGTATTTTCGAGTTATAATTGATAATTGGCAACGGATAAAATTAGAATATCGAGAAAATAAATCTATAAGTAAGTGTTATTAATATGTTTCCTGAGCAGACAATGTTATAAACCAATAATCTACATTGATAGTAACAAGATTTAGGTTGCCCGCGCAATGCTTCAATATATAATTCTTACTAGTATATAATTAAAACTTTGGAGAGGAAAAAGTTGTAGCTCACGTTTACTCACTTACGTATATAAGTGTATGTTTTGAGTCGACCAAAAAACTTGAATGATCAAAATTACATTTCATCGAATTTAGGTCATTCAAGTTTCAATATGGTCAATGTATAACCGGTTTAGTTTTGCAATAAAGTGTTTTTCTCCTCCATTGAAAAACTTTTAAAGCATTATTCCAATGTTAAACTATGAAGTTAAATTTAAAAAAAAAAAAAAAAAAAAAGAAAAAAAAAGGCTATGATGTTACATAATCTTTCACCTTTTGAAATCAACATTTATTATATTGAAGTAATACAACTAAAATTTACGCCAAGTGACTGATACACCGAGTCGGCTTATTTTGGGTAATTCAACCTGTCTCTTTTAAATATCTAAATGAGAATAAGAACTCATCTCTACATATTTTGGTAACCAATGATGATAATGATTTAATTAATTTTTTCTAATTTCTCTCACTTGCTCTCTTTCTCTTCTAAAACAACTCTAGAATATAATGTTAACAAAGATGAGAGAGTAAAAGTAAAAAATATGAAATGAACAGTAATACTTTACAAATTGATATTAAGGGAAAATGGATGATTTATTAAAGTTCTTGAGATGGCCGTTTAGTAGTCGAGGACATTGCGGCTCGAATGCTAACATCAAAAGGTTCAAACTATAGAACAAACCTGTGGTTGGACACATGACACTTGCTCTATCATTAAACTAGTTTATTAACCCGTGAAATTCACGGGATTAAATTGAAAACTGTGAAATAGTAGTTTTGTTATTATTATGGAAAGAAATATGTTTATAAAAGCGATTGATTTGTGATATCATGCGAATAAATGATATGTTAGATGCATAGATAAATAATAGTCATGTTACATTTGAATAGAATAGAGTTTAGAAACGATACAGATAAAATATCCAGATTTTGATCATACGATGTTAAGATTAAAACTGATTCGAGCTTACTTATAATTTCAAACTGCATACNATTTTTTACGAAACAATCTTAGGATTTTGAAGTGTATCTCTCACACACACGCATATATAAATATATATGAAATTTTTAGTAATTATTAATTTATAGTTTCGTTGGGACTAATATATATACACTGTGGTTTCAAAAAAAATTATTATCTTAATATTTTATCGATTGAGGTCCAAATTTGTACTGGTCCCAATGGGACTGAACAAATTATTAATTTTATCGAGGTTATTAATTTATAGAGGTTTTACTGTTTAGGGCTGATTCATAAGATAGGCAACTTTTTTTTTTTTTTTTGGAACAGCAATTTTATTCAACAAAAAACACTAGCAAGAAGCTAGAATTACAAAGAAATAAGATTCGGGTTTTTTAACCAATCTATCCAGCTAAACAAAGCTTTACATCTATAGCGACACCAATAAAAAGACCTAGACACAATCTCATCGAACAACATCGCCTTCAATGGAATTTTAAAACCGAAAAGAAGCTTATTCCTATACAACCATAAGTGCCACCACATAATATAGAACACACCTTGAAACATAGATTTCAGCTTGGATGAAAACCGCAACGACAACATCCAATCTTCCCACTCGGCATACGAATCAACCTCCACATAGTTTACCTCCCACCAGGTCGATATCTTTCTAGCCAACTGCCTCGCCAAAGTACAACTGAAGAACAAGTGCTTGGAGGATTCAACACCATTATCACAAACCGGACATACTATAGAAGTTATGTCAATTCCACGCCACGAAATATTAAGTCTAGTTGGAAGCGCATCAATCTTTATTTTCCATGCAAGAACGTTCACCTTGATAGGAACATAATTTATCCACCTTGTCGAAGAGTCCACCAACGGCAGCCGACTTTCATCGAGTCTCTTCCGAATAGAAGCCACAGAAAACTCCCCCGAACTTTCCAAAGACCAAACCCATCTATCTGAACAAGGGACACAAGTGACCGTACTAACCAAATCTACCAAGGCTTTATACTGCGTTTGCTCAATACCATCCCGAGCCTTACGACGAAAAGAAGAATCCAGGCTCTCATCAGCCAGCTTATTACTAACCTTGACCGACTTATGAGATTCTAAAGCAAACATACGCGGATACTCTTGTTTAAGAGGCTTATCTCCAATCCAAATGTCCTCCCAAAACACAATCGAGTCCCCATTTCCCAATTTCAACCGCATAAGATCCAAGACTTTGACACCTTGATTGTTCAAGACATTTATTTCTTTTACTATGTCCATCCAGCAAGATCGAACTCCACCCTTCGTTACCTTACCAATCTTTCCATCGTTCCCATGAATGGCCTTAATAACTCTTACCCATAACGAAGTTTGTTGGGTCCGAAACTTCCATACCTATTTAAGCAAGAGACCTCGATTTAGAGCATACAAACTTGAAACACCTAAACCCCCTTTCACTTTTGGCGCCAAAACACTATCCCATTTAACCCATGTAGCCTTCTTACTGCCTAATTCTTGACCATTAAAAAATTTACTACGGATAGCCTCCAACATGCGCAGCACACTTAAAGGAACTTTAAATATGGACATATGAAAAATAGGTATCGATCCAAGAACCGATTTAAGGAGAGTTAATCTACCTCCAATTGATAATGCATTCATCTTCCATTTAGAAAGCCTTGATGTTACCTTATCAACTACCGCTTTCCAATCTTAAACTCTTGACATATGACCTCCAACTTTCGTACCTAGATAGGAGAACGGCGTATTAAGGATGAGACATCCGAGTTTTGATGCTGCTTGATTAACCTTCTCTTCTTCCACATGAACTCCCATAATTTTACTTTTACTCATATTTATACGAAGGCCTGATGCACGATAAAAACATTCCAAGACATGAACGAGAGTATTAATATTACTTTCGCACCAATTTCCCACAAACACCGCATCGTCCGCATAAAACATATGAGACAAATTCAACGTCGAACTTAACTTAATTCCTTTGAACATGCCACCATCAACTACTTTCTGAAATGATAAGTGTAAACTCTCCATAACTAAAATGAATAAAAAAGGAGACAGCGGGTCACCTTGCTTTAAGCCTTTGAAAAATTGAAACTCCTCCGTTGGACTACCATTGATAATGATGGAACCTCTCGAAGACCTTAGACAACTTTGTATCCATGTGCACCATTTACTTCCAAACCTAAAATTTTTTAAAACCTCATCCAAGAAATCCCACCGAACCGAATCGTAAGCCTTTTCGAAATCTACCTTAAAAAGTAACATTTGTTTCTTCTTCAATTTACACCATTGTAACACCTCATTAAGAATAAACGGACCATCTAAAATTTGTCTCTCCGCTATAAACGCGGATTGAACCTCACTAACAATATCCCCCAACACACCTACAAGCCGGTTCGCCATAATTTTTGCAATAATCTTGTAAATACTTCCAATGAGACTAATAGGTCTATAGTCTTTGACCATGTTAGCATCGGGAGTTTTCGGAATTAAAGCAATAAAAGACGAATTACATCCTTTAGGGATATCCCCATAAGTAAAGAAATGCTTAACAGCCTCAAAGACATTTGTTTCGATAGTCTCCCAAAATCTTCGATAGAAACCAAACGTGAACCCGTCTGGCCCAGGAGACTTATCTGTTCCACAATCCCACACCGCCCTCTTTAATTCCACTAAAGAAACCTCTCTTTCCAAGTCAAGTTGTTGCTCATTCGATATAGTTTTCGGATAGCACATCTGAACATGTAAATGACTTACACCAGGTTTATCAAATCTATTCCGGAAATGGACCTGTTTTGGATTTTCAGTCCACAAACCTTCAATCATGATACCACGAATATTTAGTTGACTCCTCTTTTTGTTTATTACCCCATGAAAAAAACGCGAGTTCTCATCCCCTTCAATAGACCATTTAATCTTAGCCTTTTGAGCTAAATCCATGGCTTGAAGATTTTCCAAATTTTGCAACGAATGCATAATCTCCATTCGCTTTATCACCATCTCATCAGTCCCATTCCCTTTATCAATAACCGCATCCAACATCTTTAATTCTTCTTTGTATTTTCCAATCTCTCCTTTCCTTTGGCTCCTGTTTACGTTATTCCATTCCCGAATCTTCATTTTTAAATATTTTAACTTAATCATTAATCTCTTCATAGCATTAGGCTCACCGTTAGGGCTTTCACACCAAGTATCAATGACAAATGTATTGAAATCATTCCTCTCCAGCCAATGATGAAAAAATCGAAAAGGCACTGGTCCATAATCAAAATGAGTTTCACGAAGTAAAATAGGGCGATGATCAGAGAGATACCGATCTAACGTGGTAGCACTAAGGTTAGGGCAAGTACTCAACAGATTTTCAGAAAGAAGAAATCTATCGAGTTTGCTCATCTTAGTAGCAGACTTATGGCACCAAGTGAACGAACTTCCACCTAACGGGACCTCCTCTAAACCCGCGTTAACAATGAAAGTATTAAACGCATCCGCTCCTTGAGCATTAAAAACTGATCCAAACCTATCAGATTGTATTCTAACCTCGTTAAAATCACCCATTATCACCACTTCTCCCTCCCACTGATTAAGCACATGAGCCAAATAATCCCATAACATACGTTTATCTCTCAAATCCTGTGGTGCGTAAACCGCCACGATAATAAGGTTAGCACCGGTCTTCACCCACACGCCTCTATTTATAATGAAATAATCCGAAATAGTGGAATTACTTCTACGAAAAGAATTAGGATCCCAAGCACATAAAATCCCTCCCGAGTTCCCAACAGCGTCACTATGAACGTAATCAAACCCAAAATTTCCCCAACACATTTTCACACATCGAATATCCATATTCTCCATTTTTGTTTCTTGAATCACCAAAAAGTTCACTTTGTGTTTAATACACAACTCCTTAACCCAATCTTTTTTAGCCTTTTGGGCGAGGCCTTGAATGTTTAAAGATAAAAAATTCATCGATGAACCTCCGACACTCCTTGTGATTCAATAATTTCCATCATGTTGTTCACACATCCATCCATATTATATCCCATAGCTTGTCCCACTTTCACTAGTTCCTCCATTAAACACAGAATAGAACCCCTTGTACGTGGTACCTCTGATTTTTTAAAATGGCCTGAACACACGGATTCTGAATGATTTATCTTTGGATCTTTGTTAGTACTATACTCTTCATGTCCACATTGCACTTCCTCGTCATTAACTTGTTTTGGTTCATCATCATTTCCAACATTGACATTCTCCTTGTTCATACAGAATTCATTCATATTCTCTTTAGGTGTGAAACCTGGGGGTACTTAATACTCTGATCTGACGACACCTCCTTGACAGGTATGACCTTTTCCTTATTAAGTAACTTGTATAAACCAAACGGGTCATCCGACTGCTGCTCATTCTTTCCTGTAGGTCTATCAAAAACTGTTTCCTGTACCTCTTCAACATCACTAGCATCTCCACAACTATCCGCATCCCTATTACTATGATCACCCTTCGGCAAATCATCATCAGACTGCTCTTCATCCTCCAAATCCTCCCCAAAATCAGGTACCCACCCAGGCACCTCCTTAGCTCGAATCCAATGCACCTTACCCCGAAAAACAACTTTAAGGTTCTCAAAAATATTTTTGTCCACCTTCGTATAAAGACATAATCTTTTGGAATGGAAGCAACGATCTTCCTGATCATCAACTGCCAATAACTCACCCCACTTCGCAGCTAACCTTTTAAAAGTATTACCTGACCATAACTTAAATGGAATACCTTCAACCTCCACACAAACAATTCTGCCTTGAGGAGTAAACTCAACAGTCGCTTGTTCCAGCTTAGAAAACCACGATCCAACACCAACATTACTTTATTAAAAACTCATAGGATTTACAAGAAATTGGTGGGAAGCCGAGAAACCAACTGAGCCCCCACACCTCTAGCAATAGCAAAACCGATCCTATTAAAAATATGAGCCGCAGCACGTGTCCCAATGTCTTGAGTCATAGAGAATCGTCGAATACGCTTCAGAAGGGTTACTGCATCTTTCTCAAGTTCTCCAAAAGAAGAAAAAGAGAGAGGGAGGAAACCATACCCGATATCAACACATTTGGCACCGTACTTGACACGCTTACGCTGTGCGGCATCAATAAAGTTCTCTATCACTTTATTATTATTATTATTATTATTATACCATTTATAAAAGTTGATGTTATGCAATACCCTCATTTATTAAGGGTGTTAGTTGTCATTACCACTAGGGGTGTCAGTAGGGTCGGGTTGACCCGACCCGAACCCGAACACGAACACGAACATGATAAGGCTTATCGGGTCGGGTCTAATCGAGTCAAAAAAACTAATCGGGTTGTTTGACCCGAACTCGATAACCCGATAGTGTTATCGGGTCGGGTTATGGTTAAAAAAAATAATGCTATCAGGTTATCGGGTCAACCCAATAAGACCCGAAAATCACTTTTCCATTTTTTAGTTAATACTTTTTAGAAGACATGACACTTGCAAACCCAACAAAGTTTGTTTTTATTCTTTTTTGTATCATACTGTAGCATAATTATTAGAACATAAAGAACTATTATAATGACAATAGACATCCAAACACTTTAGCTTAAATATTTCACACTGTTACCAATTTGTGTACATTAGAATTTAGCACCAACCAATATACTACTTCTTTCCATCAACAGTAAGTTGTTGCAGTTCATGTGTTATACTCATGTAAAGCCATTGGATATACAGTCAATGAGAAACAACCATTCTTGGGCTTAGCAGTTGGTAACTAAATTTTGATCACCGAGTATCTTTCCATGTTTGAAATGGTCCATGACCAGTGTGATGTGCTAAGAAAAGAATGTGCACCCAGAACTCAAGTGCCAAATCTAAAAAACAATGCACGTACAATCTATGTTTCTTGCGCTATACGACTACACGTCGCTATCCTGCTGTTCCTCTAGATGTGATCATTCAGCTGGATTATTGATACTGTTACTTAATCGGGTCACCCGATAACCCGAATCACCCGACCCGACATAACCAGAGCCGAATCTCACCCGAACCCGATAACCCGATTACTTATCTGGTCGGGTTGCGGGTCACTTTTTAAAAACTCAAAACCCGACTCAACCCGACCCGACAAACCCGATAACCCGACCCGATAACACCACTAATTACCACTAACAAAATAAGGGTACGTAAAAGAAGGAACCCACCCCAAAAGTAATGAACACATGGCCTCTGCCATTCTGTTACTTTCAATCAACGCTGATCTCATCAGGTTGTTTATGTTATCATCACCGCCCAACACACACCGGGAATCCTAAAAACCAAAAGTAAATAAAAACTGACCACACCATTAATAACAGCGATCCATATCATATATAGATTCATCCATTCATTAACTGATTCATACATATATATCTTGTTAACAAACCTACAACTATAATCTATTCCCAGTAGCTTCCATTAGGCTTGAATTTTCACAAGCATAACGCAGCAAATTCCCGCCAGATTTACCACATCGTAACATCCTCTTTTGCGGCATCTGCCTGACACAATTATTATTAGGTCTCGGTGGTGAGGATTTCTTATTAGGCGTAAGAAATGCTCTAATTTTAGTACTCGTTGATGATGTTGGATCATATTCCTCAACGAGGTTAACTAAATCTTCATCGCATGTTATCGAAATAAGCGCGTCTAAATCCTCAGTTGGTAGTTGACACCTCAGTGCTACTGGTGTCCCGCATAATTCTCCAAGCTTCACCAACAATTCTGTTACACATAATCAGGTGTACTTGTCAACATATATAAAATACAATTACTAGCTTATTTCCAAAAAAAGGATGTTGGTAAAACTTATAAACTAAAATAGTAATCCTGCCGAAGTGAGGTACGGAGGTGAGACGTAGACAGTCACACCCTTACCCGACAGTAACAGAACTGTTTAAGAAAGCACTCTGGCAAGTGTGTGATAAGGACACTATGTAGTAAATGTGTAAAGAAAGAAATATATGGGAGCTGACCTGAGAAAGAAATGGACCGGTCAACGGCGAAGACACGTGTCTCACCGCCGTAGTAACGGAGTTTGCCGTCGGGATAACGTGGGAGGATTTTGCCGCCGTAACTGCAAAGGAATTTGATGGTTGTTGTCGATGTTGTGATGGGTTTAGAAGGTCTTGCCATTTTTAGAAAGATCAAATTAGAGAGTGGAAATGTAGGAAAGGAATATTTGTGTGTGTTGTTTTAAGGGTAAGCGGGATGACATGAGTATCATTAAATATCTGACGATGATTTTTGTTAGTAGTATTATTAGGGTCCGTTTAGTTCGTAAGTGGGTTTGGATTAGGATTTAGATTTGGTATAGGATTTGGATTTGAGGTAGGTTTAGGAGAGAGAAATTATATTTATTTAAATATATTTTATAATAAATTTTGAATAAAATATATATTATTTGAATGTTAAAATTGAAAAAGAAAATGTGAGAAAATATAAAGGGGTCCACCATATAGAGAGAAAAAAGTGAAATGGCCCCACAAAAATACACAAACCCATCTCAATCCCACCTATGTTGCCTACTATCACTTTTTGATTTCAACTCCCATTCATTTTTTCAAAAGAGTGAACCAAACAAATGATTAAAGTCTTTTCAATATAAAACCCATTCCAAAGTGCCCAACCAAACGGACCCTTAATATGTTATTTTGTCAGAGTGGCACACACAAAACTAACATCACCCACAAGCTCGTCAAATTTATTATCTTGGTCTCTTGAAAATTGAGACCAACCCTCAATAACATGTCTCAACGTATTTCCTTACGAGTATCGGCTTTAGTGTTCAGACATTGTCTTTTTAGCATGCTTAGGCAAGGTTTAGGATTCGTTTGCTAAACATAAATTAGACACCTTAGATTTGTCTAATATAAAAATAGGAGGTGAGATCTATGCAAAACAAGTATCACTTAAAAAACAAATAAGTCAATCTCAACCATCCATCCACCTTTCATCTAATGCCTTAGATCAAATCAAAAATAACAAAGGGAGGGCAAAATTGGCATTTTAGCTCATTTAATATAAAAACCCACTTTCCACCTTTTTTTTAAAAAACAACATATCTTACAAACGGTAAATCTTCAAGCTACGAAAAATATTCCATCGCGACGAGAAAAAAATTATCTTTTGTCACAATTCTCCATTTCAGGCCAATTTTCCTTATTCCCGACATTTCCTATTCATTGAATTTCAATTCAACATTTCACGTAAACAGGGTTTACGGGTATCCATTTGACGAGACCGGGTAGGTTAAGTCACATTATCAACCATCGTACATTTTCTAGACTAGGGTTAGTCTACATTGCATCACGACATCATTTGCATTCTATTCCACTCGTAGATATATTTTTTTCAAGTTACCATTATTTATTTATTGTATATAAATAATAAGACAAGTTATTAGTTTTTAACCTAATGTACCAAACAAATTCCACTAGAGCACTAATATATTTTTATATTAGTTATTTTTCCACTAAGGTTATAAAACTATATATTATTTATTTTTGGTGGTTAACCAAATAATAAACCTTTACTTGAACTATATACAACAAGAATTGTACCAACAAAGCAATACCTATCAAAATACCCAATGTTTATGAAAATTATATTTTTATAATTTTTACAACTTTATTATATCCCGTATTGTCCCGTTATATTTTCTTTTTAATTAACCCGGTACCCGATAACGTTAAAATACCAAAACTATACACTAAACGGTACCCCGTAAAATATTTTAATGCACAAAAGATGACTAATCCATCACCTCATATGAGATGGCCGGTTTCTATGTGTCCAAGGGACACATGTAAGTCTCAAATCTCACCAACATAAACCCCATTTCACAAAATTTTACACATAGTTTATGGTGTAACCAAATTTGATCAAGAAAAATATTTCTTCTTCCTCTCTTGCTCTTGCCTAGCTCGTTCCCAACTCAACACCAAGGAGAAACAAAGATTTTTCAATTACAACATCATTTACAAGTACTAGATATCATCCATTACAAGGTTTTGTAATATAAACCTATGGATTGTTAGGTTTTTCTACCCAAAAAGTTATAAGATTTTCAAGTAAGTGAACCACTAATTTTTCTATAAATTCTACCATGAATTTCTTTCAAGGTTTATGTACTTTTGTCATTTTTGAACTTGCATATTGAAGTCTATACCACAAAAACCTAAATTTCTATCATTTTATGTGTAAAATGAATTCCTTATGAAACCTTGGTGAAATGATTGAAATGGTGATGTTAGGGAACCCATGACACCCTAAGAAGGTGTATGGTAGATTAAGGGATGAGTTGATGTTGTTAGTAGTGGTTTTGGACATGTACAAACTAAGTTATATCATTTTTGGAAACATATGTTAACCTTCTGTCCCTATTTTCAAAATTGGGTAAACTCAGTGAGTTTTGGTTAATTTTGGACCCAAGAACTAGAAAATACATTCTTAGATGAAACTATGGCCTTTTGAACCGCTAAAAACGGACCTATAACGAAGAAATTATGCCAAAAACAAGTTGCTACTAGACTTGAACATTTTCCGGAAAATTCATTGCTGATGTACGAATTAACTTGGTCAAAAACGAGCCTTAGACCTTTCCAAAACTTGCCAAACTATTGAAAATATGTTAGTATATATTTTTACCTTTCCGGGGATATAAAGAACTTGAAAATCGGCCTTATAACGAATTAGTTATGATTTTTCGAAAGTTATTATTTTCACTAATAAACCACCAGCACTTACCCAGAAATTTTCTAAGTATACCTAGAAACACCCATGTTGAGAGCCATTTTCCCGTCAATTGACTCAGTTTTGGAGTTTTGGACCACAAGGAACAAAAGTTAGAGCACCTGGCCTAGTTTTCAAATCAAAAAGCCGTTCGTCATTTGGACTTAAGATGAGTAATCTACAGCTATCCAAATATTCATAAAAACTGCCCAGAAATGGCAGCTTTAGCCTAAAATACCATACTTCTCGACCATTTAGCATAAAATCTAAACACTTTGAGCAAAACTTCACTCCTGAACATTTTGAGGCTTGGTGCTAGACTTTCCAGAAATACCAATTTTATTTCCTAACTCTCAATATTCACTGATTTACAACTAGTTTTCCGAAGCCATTTTTAACCGTATTTCAAAAATTACTAAGTGTTATACTTTACGTCTAAAACCTATATTTCACTATTATTCACTATATAACTATTGTATAACATTATTAGACCATATAAACATGTAATAATCACCATGACCTTATACGAAGATGTAATTTATATTTTCGCCAACAATATATATTTTGAATAAAAAACGAGTGGTATAGATTATAGTGCAAGTGCATACATGAACCGTTTCATAATCTAAAGTAGATTACATGCATTCATTTTAGGTTGCGGCTAGGAGTTGCACCTCTTTATTTCAGTTCATACATTCCATATTGTGCCATCGCTTGAGGTGAGTTTCATAGCCCCTACTTTTATATGTTTTGAAATACTTTTGGGGGAGATACATGCTCAACTATTTTCATTTACTTTCACAAGTACTCTAAACTTTTATGGATTACCGTGAGTTTTCATAGCCCCGTTTTCATTTTTATTGTTTTCAAATCCCACGGGGGAGAATACATTGCACCATTTTTCATACGAGCCTAAGTATCAAATCCATATACATTACTTAAGTACTACATTGCCATGTTTTAAGTCCCCACCATCATGAACCGTTAATTGTATTTAAGCGAGAGTGAGTGGAT